>PVJO010011249.1:0-60446 GCA_004026905.1 Hystrix cristata
AAAAAAAAAAACCACTCAAAAAATAAAAGTAAAAAAACCTCTTGGAATAATGAAAACTTAAACCATTGAAATACACCAAAAGCATTCCTAGCCAGGAACCTTATGCCAATAAACTCCTGCATCAAAAAGCAGAAAGATTTCCACAAAAGAATTTAAAATACACATTGAGGACCTAAAAAACCAGGAGTAAATCCACGTATATTTAGAAAGGAGGTAACTTTATAGATCAGAGAAGAAACAAACAAAATAGAGATTAAAATCAAAATTATCAATTGTAAGTGGTGGTTTTACAAAAACATGAATGCTGCACACTTTTAGCTAGACTAAGATAAAAAGAGAGACAACCCAACTAAATAAAATTTTATGAAAAAAGACACAGAAGGATTAGTTCTGCAGAAACGCTACAGGTCATTAGGGGCTATTTTGAACAACTACACACCAACACATTGGTAAGCATAGAAGAAATGAATAAATTCCAGGGCAAACAAAATCTACCACTATTGAAACATGAAGAAATAGAAAAGCTAAGTGGAACAATAATGAGCAATGAAATTGAATTGCTAGTAAATCATTTCCCAAAAAAGTAAAGACTTTGACTGGATATCTTCACTAAAGAATTCCATGAGTATTTTAGAGAACCAATACTGTATTAATGTTTCTCACAGTGTTTCAAGAAACCAAAAGGGAGAGAAGTCTATCAGACTCATTCTGTGACATCAACATTACACTAATACCAAAATTAGTCAGAGTCCAAGAACAATGAAAGAACAAGAAGGAAAGTAAAAGAAAGTGGTGCATGCATATGATCCCAGCACTCAGGAGGCTGAGGTCAGAGGGTCATCGTGAGTTTGAGGCCGGCCTGGGCTACATAATGAGTTAAATTCCAGCCTGAACTACGTAGCAAGATCCTGTCTCCAAGAAAACATACAGAAAAAGAAAACTGCATACCCATGCTCTGATCTACATACATGTAAAAACTTTCAAGAAAATTCTAACGAACTTGGGTGAGAGATGCTGCTCGGTAGTGAAACCGTTTGCTTACATTCATGTGACTCTGGTTTCAATCCCCCAAATTCAAAAACAGCAAACCAGCAAAGTTAGAATATTAGTAAATCAATCCTGTGCACACAAAAAATGATTTTATAACATAATCAAATAGAATGCAAGGATAATTGATTATATACAAAGCAATGATCATAATATACCATCTCAACAGAATGAAAGATAAACACCATGAAATTATCTCAATTAGGGAAGGAAAAACATTTACCAAAATTTTGCACATCTTCATCATAAAAACTCTCCACATCTTAGGTACAAAAGAAATATGCTTCAACAATAAAACTATGTATTAAAAACAGACTGTCAATGTGATATTGAATAGTATAAAGCTGAAAGCATCAAATCTAAAATCTGGAACAAGATGATTATGTTCATGTTTACCACTATTATCCAATATAGTATTGGAAGACTTAGCCCAGGCAGTTTGGAAAACTACATAAAGACTCCACACTGGAAAAGTGAATACTAAATGTTCTGGTTTGCAAAAGATATGTTATTGTATATTTTTAAAAAACCTAAAGACTCCATACAAAATTTGTTAGAATTGCTATCTAACAAATTTACTATTGATTTAATAGTAAAGTTGTTGGATATGCAATCAAAATACAAAAAAAAAATGGTTACATATTCACCCAAATAACAAATCCTGTGAAAAAGAAACCAGGAGAGCAATTCTATTCAAAATGGCTACAAAAATAGCTGCAAATAAGGCTGACCAAGAAAGTGAAAATTATTTACAAAAAAAAAAAAAAAAAAAAAACGTACAAAATCCTGAGGAAAAGATAGTGGTGGAGGCAGCACAAATTATACTACAACACAATGCCAACTAAAATAACTTTCTACTGCCATGAAATCTGACCAGCAGACGAACGGGAAAAAAATGGAAAATGCAGAAACTTACCCATGTATACAGCAAATTGATTTTTAGAAAGATACCAAAAATATAATTGAAGATGGACTAATCACTTCAATAAATCTTGATAAAGAACACTGAAATAAAAGACTTACACTGTGATTTCAAAGCCAACAATATATGTACAGTGATTAAGACAGTGTTGTGTAGGAATGTACATAGATATATAGAGCAGTAGATTTTAGAAACTGAAAAACACATATATAATTTTCTTCATTGAATTTTTGATAAGGATTACGAAACAATTAGAAAGAAGCACCCTTTTAGCACATGTTGCTAGGGAAACTGAATATTCACAGTTAAAATTTGGAAAATGGAACATTTACCTGCTGAAACATAAAAATATTAATTCAAAATACATCAAAACCCTAAAGGTAGCAACTATAAGATTTGGGTGTAGTGACTCACAACCATAGTCCCAGCTATTCAGGTGACTGGGGCAAGAGGATCACTTGAGCCGAAGGAGTCTAGGCCAGCGGTGACAGCATAGTGAGACACCATCTTTTAAAAAAACAATTAGGGGGTTGCAGATTTAGCTCAGTGGTAAAGGCCCTGAGTTCAATCCCCAGCACCCAAAAAGAAAAAAAGGATTAAAAATAAAAACATAATAGAAAAACAGTAGGCAAATGTGTGTGAGCTTGAATTTGTCATTCATTCTCCCATATGTAACCAAAACCAAAACCAAAAGCCATGAAACTAAAATCGATAAAGTGAACTTCATCCAAATTAAAACTTTTCTGCATGAAAGCAGACCATCAAATAAGCTGATAAGACAAGACACAAAATCAAAGAATACATGTAAAAATGATACATCTAGTAAGAGACCTACGTAAAGAATACACAGAAATCTAACTAAACAGCAAGAAGAAATAAAACCCAATCATACAATGGCCAGAGTATCTAAATAGACATGTTTGTAATATACATATGAAGATGCCCAATAGTCATATGAAAAAATGTTCATCATTGTTAGGCCTCATCATTACATGGAAGTTTAAGTGCAAAACACAATTAGATACTGCCACACCCCCACCACCATTTTTATAATCAAAAAGGATATATAATAGAATGATGGGAAGAATGTGGTGAAACTGGAAGGCCGACAGTGCCAGTGTAAATGAAAAATGGTGCAGCCATTTTGGAAAAGAGCCAATTCCTCTAAGGTTAAAGATTGAGTTATTATCAGACTCAGAAATCCACCTTTAGTAATACAACAAAGATAAATAAACATATATCCATGGAAAAATAGTTCATGAATATTTACAAATAACATCTCCCATAACATCCAAAAGATAGTAAAAAATGTCCATTTACTTAATAATGCATGAACATGTATGCCATATACACACAATAAAATCAGATTTGGGAATAACAAGGAATAAAACACTGATATTACATGGATAAGCCTTTAAAACTTAAATAAATATGCAAGCTAATCACATAACATCATATATTGTATAATACCATTTAAATGAAAAGTCCAAAATAAATAAACCTCCAAAGAGAGGTTTATTTAGTGGTTGCCCAGGTCTAAGGCATGTGTAATGGTTAAAATATAAAGTTGATGTCTGTGATGCTCAATTGCCCTAAATTTTATTACACTGGAGAGTTTGCAGTTCTGAAATTACATTATGAACTGCTGAACTAAGGCTTTAAAATTGATAAAATATATGATTTATTATTTATATATCAACAATGTACAAAAAAATTTAAGGATATGTCCTATGCAAAAAATGTTGACTCACTATTTTTATAACTATGTTTCTAGCTTATTGTAAAGTAGCTGTGTAGAAAAGTCACTTGTCTTATTGCTGATGTTCTTTTTTTTTTTAATTGCCAGTATTACTGATACTACACCAAAATTCTCATGGCACAGATGCATTGAACATGTACGGCCAACAAACTAACTGCAGAAAGGCACTTATATCCATGAAAGAGTCATCACACATCTTCACCTAGACATGAGGACATCCCTCTTTGCTCTTTGCACTGGCTGCCAGATAGTATGTTCTTTTGTATATTTACTTTGGTGTGTAAAAGTTATATTTTAACTAAGTTATGTTTTAAGTAAGTAGTATTTTTTTCTTGAATGTCAAAAAGAGCAGAGGGAGCATGACTGGAAAAGTCAGGCAGATTCCACCAGGATGTCTATGAAACTGACCGCAGTTCTGTTGCTCCTTCAGCTGAACAGTTACCTTGGCCCTGGGAGCTGTGGAAAGGTGCTGGTGTGGCCCATGGAATACAGCCACTGGATCAATTTAAAGACAATCCTGGATGTACTTGTCCAAAAGGGCCACGAGGTGACAGTTCTGAAATCTTCAGCTTCCTTTTCTTTGGATGTGGAGGAGGCATCTGCTATTAAATTTGAGACTTATCCTGCATCAGTATCTACAGGCAACTTGGAGTATGTTCTCAAAGAAGTAATCAGGAAAATAATTTATGAACTACCAAAAGAATCAATTTGGACATATTTATCAGTGTTGCAAGAAATACTGTGGGAAAATTCTAATTGCTTTGAAATGCTCTGTAAAGAATTAGTTCTGAACAAGGAAATTGTGGTAAAACTACAAGAATCAAAGTTTGATGTTCTTCTTGCAGACGCCCTGAGTCCCTGTGGTGAGCTGATCGCTGAGCTCCTGAATGTGCCCTTTGTGTACACCCACCGCTTCTTTGCTGGCTACACATATGAAAAGTACAGTGGAGGGTTGCCACTTCCTCTTTCTTATGTTCCTGTTTGTCTGTCAGAGTTAACTGATCAAATGACATTCATGGAGAGGGTAAAAAATATGATATATATGCTTTATTTTGACTTTTGGTTCCAAACATTTAATGAGAAGAAATGGAATAAATTTTACAGTGAAGTATTAGGTAAGTTCTGTTTTCAGTTGGTATTTTGAACTTCTAACTTTTCTGTGCCTTTGATGGGATGCTGGCAAGAATATAACACCAGAGGAATTCTACCTTCATAATCTAATGTTGAAATACAGATATAAAATATTCTATCAAATTCAAAATATTCCAGAAAATCTGACAATATATTTCTATTAGAAAGTTCTCACCATCATTTATATAGAACACTTTATGAACTCATACATTAATAATATATAGAACTGAGGATTTCTTTATGTATTTGTATACATTTCCAGACTTTATTGTCCATGTTATTTCAACTCTGAAAACAGTAATGTTAAACTTCCCTTTATGTCTTGATGAATAGATAGATGTAAATTGAGATATTTCACATATGTTCGTGTCTCCAGGTAGCATTGAAGAAATTGTTTCTCTTAAGGTAGATTAATTTCTTCATTTACAAACTATTTTATTACTTTATTTGATAAGTTCTTCACACTTGGTAGATATAGAGCCTCTATCCTAGACAGAGCAAATAGAGAAATTGAACTTCAACTAATCTCACTTTCCTTCACTATCATTTACAATCCATCTGTTAAAAACATTGAACTATTTCCATGCATTTATCTACAGTTTTTGTAACTCTATTGTCTCCCTGTTTGGGAAAATTAAGAGTGAAAATAAATTTCAATTTTTATATCCTAAAATTTTTCTATCTCTTATTTAAGAATGTGTTTATATAACTAAATACTCTTAATCTCTTAACATGAACCAAACATAGCAAGTAGGTATAGAGAATGTAGCCACACTGAAAATTTTCAGTTCACAGAGAAACAAGGGTCTACCTGGTACAAACTAAATGGAGTGTTCCAAAGATAGGGATTTCAGTGAGTATTACAGGAATAAAAGATGAAGCAACTAAATTATTTCTTCATATTTGATTTATTATTTAGGGGACCTATAGAGAGAATGCAAATATATGTAAATTGGCTTACTTAGACTTTTGTTTATGATTGTGAATGTACTGAGGTGAGTTACAGATGTAGTCACCTCTCACAAATATCTCACACAATGGTTTTCATCCATCTACGAATACATATGAGTGACAAATATGTGATGCTTGTATATTCATAAATACATATACACACATATGTATATGTATCTAGATATGTATCTGTATATACAAGCATACATTGTTGCTATCAAAGCACAGACACTTTTAAATACCTCTGCTATGTTATTGAAAAGACTTTCAGAAAATTATCTTGCATATTCATTTTCACCTGGCAATCATCTCACATTTAATGACTTTAGTGTTCTTTTTCTTCTTCAGGAAGACCCACTACATTACCTGAGATGATGGGGAAAGCAGATATATGGCTCATTCGAACCTACTGGGATGTGGAGTTTCCTCGCCCATCCTTACCCAATTTCGATTTTGTAGGAGGACTCCACTGCAAACCTGCCAAACCCCTGCCTAAGGTAAACATCGGTTCTTTTTCTTTGATCTTTCAGCAGGAAGTGTTCCATAATCTCCATTCAGAATAGCTGACTTACACTGAGAAAGTTATAGAAAGTGAGGAGATGAGACCTGCAAACAAATTCATACACATTGTTTCATCACAACCTGGTGAATTTCATTTTTGTTAAGAATATATCAAATTGGAATATTTTGACAGTAACAATTAAACAAAGGAATCACAGTGTTAAACACATGAGAAAATAATCACCATCTATTCCAAACACACTGGAAAGTGTCTAGCAAGTCCCACAGAGAAATGTGGGGTGCACAGGAAAACAAAATAGGTACAGGGTCTGCCCCAAAGCACTTCATTCTACTTTGGAAGATGGACTGTGAGCAAGTAATAGGAATCATGTGGAAAAATGTTACAGTAATGAAAGATCACAGATATTCACTGGATACAGCAAGATTGTAGAAGACCTTAGAAAAATTCCTTTAGGGAATATGGCTCACTACCCAAAGCTGCCTGACAGAAAACTGAAAGAGAAAATGCAGAGCCTAGATGCTCTATACTTAAAGAATGCCTTTTAATTTCTACCACTTGTGTTTGAAATCTTCCCCACTTAGTTTACAAATAGAAAAGGATTTTTTAGGCAAAAACTATGCCATTCCTTATGAAGAAACATAAGACTACATTAAATAGTATTGTATACAAATAAAACGCCAAACTTTTTGCTGAACTAAATGACATTACATTATTTGGTCCAGTCTCATTGTCACCAATGTAAAATAAGACACTATTCAAAATTTAAAACATAATATTTATTTCTACAGGCAGTTATTGAGGCTCACAATTCCAAAAGCAAAATTAAGACTAATGAAAGATCCGTGAAGTCCAACCCTAATTTAAAAAGATTTCTCCATTCATGTTAAAGGAAGATGACAGAGTTAGCAAGAGAGGCAAGAGAGGAGGTAGAACTCATTGGATTCATCTCCTTACAACCAGAATGGAAGTGATCACAAAGAATTTTGTAGTTTGTCTTGCAGAATCATTTCATGAGGAATCTCAGTTTAGACTTTTAAAAGGCAACCAAGACAGAACCAACACTATCAATGGATTTGAGTAAATCCCTGTCTTCTCCAGGTCCTCAAGAAAATTTAATTTGCCTGAATGTGACAAGAAGAGACCTTGCGAATTGTATAAGGTAACTGCTATAACGTACCGGAAATTGTCAGCCAGGCACAAGGCCAATTACGAAGAGTTCATGATATCCATTACATAATGGCAAATTTCTTTCCTTAAATTATATTATATATATATACATACATATATAATTCTTAACTATGACAAACCAATCAATGCCATGATAATACAACCAATGCTTGTAACTGCATCCATATTCAAGGAATACAGATACTTATTGATTCATGAAAATAATTATATTGTCACAAAACAAGAACACTTCATGTTTGTTTTCAAATTCTGCAGAGACTGAAAAGAGATGAATAAACAAATTATTTTTTCTATTTTAACAAGTTTAATGAACCAATTTGTTATATATCAAGGCAGTACAAAAGATCTTCAGTAAATCTTGAAAATGTGGTGAGGAACTTTCTGGCCCCTTCCTGAGCCCTACACCAGGGCCCACACCTTGTATCTGGCCTAGGGAGGGACCACACAAATTTCTGGGTGACTGTCCAGCCCTCAAGGCCAGACCCTAGAACCTGCACAATGCAATCAGTCCAAGGAAGACACACATGACCCAGTGGATGACCAACCCACTCCCTGTCACACATTAGGGCCCTCACAGAACAACCAGCCCAGGTAGCAATCCCAAGACTGAGCAGACAAGTGCACACCAGGTTCAGCTCCTAGAATTTCTTCACTGCTGGGAAACAGAAGTGATATTCAATTCACCAACCTGACTGAGGAAGAGACTAGAACCTAGGAAGACAGTTTCAATTTAGGAGTGACAGAATTCACTGGTAACAGAATTACCAGGTGACAGAATTCTTGGGTCATAGACTTGGAAAGGTGAAGACCTAAGCAGAGATCACCTTGGATTCCTTGGGAGATCCAGGATCAGATCAGGAAGTTCTCAGGGCCTGTATTCTCTTGAAGTAGGCTAGGCATGGAGTGTGCAATTATCAAAGGGAGTGGTCCTGAAGACAGGTAGCAGAGCTGCCTACACTCAGCACAATCTAGTAACCTAAAGTGTTATAAGCTAATATATGTGAACTTTCTGCACTGAAATCATAATCTTAGTTCTGTTTAAAGGATGCAAGAGTGGCTCCTGGGGTTTGGCATTTCCTGATTGACATTTGATGGCATTGAATTTATTGTTATAAAGCCAAGGTAACATAGAAGTGGATAACAACTGGTTTACACTCTAGGCCAATGTCTAGAGTTGCAAGGGATCATAATAAATAAAGTTTGGATAAACATACACACGAGATTATGGGGAGCAAGGCAACAGAAGACCCCATGGTCTCCCAACTCTCCTAAGACAGAACATGGGGACACAAATGAAGAGGAAAACAAATGACAGGTAGCAGAACTCTACAAAACTTTTATAGAAGGGATGAAGAAAAAACATGAGCTCAAAGAGGAAATAAATAAAAAATTACAGCATTATCTCTCAATATGCATAAGGTAAATTCACAAGAACAATGTAACAACCTGAACAAGACCATTCAAAATATGAACAATGGATTCAACCAAGACATATAATCCTTGAATAAATGCCAGACAGAAATACCTGAAACAAAAAATTGTTTAGAACTGACCAGTGTGAAGACAGAGGGTCTGAAATCAAGGACCAAGTGATAAATTATCAACAAGAACTCAAAAAGCAATGAAAAAATTAAGAGAACAAGAAAAGAAATCCAGCAGCTACTAGATGACACTGAGAGACTAATCTAAGACTAATTGGATGTGGAGGAGCGTGGAAGAGAACACAGGTAGAGTTACTAATATATTTACAGAAAGTACAGCAGAGAACTTCTCAAATAGGAGAAAAGAGTTCAACATAGAAGGAAGTGAGGATTGTAGTCACCAAACTGCCGTGATGCAAAAAAGAGCCTGCCCAAGACATATGCTTGCCAAATAGCCAGCAAAAAGCAGAATTTCAAGATGTATCATGTACAGGTACAAATTAACTACATACAATGAATGTAATCACTATGTGTACAATGTACCAATACGTGTTCTTGGTAAATAAAAAATTAAAAAATAAATAAATAAAAGCAATCACAGAAAAGCAAAAGAAATCACAAATAAATGGAAGCTCATCATAATTAAAGTAGGCTTCTCAACATAAATCTTTAAGGCCAGAAGGCTTAAGAGTGAATTCTTTCAAGATATCAGTGCAAATAACTTCGAACCTACACTAACTTACCCAGGAAATCTTTTGTTCAATATACTGTAGGTGAAGAAATAGAGATATTCATGAAAAAGACAAGCTCAAGAGATTTATGACTATGAAACTAGAACTGCAAAAAATGCAAAATAATATACTAAATAGAAACAGTGAAACTAATATAGCTAAAAACTGGCATAAGATGAAAACACCAAGTATTGTCATAGACAAACCACAAAAAAAAAAAGATCAGAAAAGGAAAAAATAAAGAGTCACCAAGAGAGACAGAGTACAATAATAGTAAATACTCAAAACATCTCCAGAAAATCCATCAACACCAATGACTTCAATTCACCACCTAAGACACATATTTGTGGACTGAATAAAAAAAAATTCCAACCATCAAGAAATTTATCTATTAATAGAAGATATTTACAGAAGAAAAACTAAATGATGTAAAAAACATTTCATGCATCAGGACCCCCAAAACAAGCAAGGATAGCAATTTTGATCCCAGACAAGATAAACTTCATGCAAAAACTGAATAGAAGAGATAAAAAATGTCACTAAATTGTACTGAGGGGAAAAATCCAACAGGAAGAGATAAAGTTATAAATATTTACAGGGTGGCTTAACAGAGGGCCATTACAGAGAAGGCAGGAGGCAGCAGAAGACAAGCAGTAGCAGTAATATGCAAGGGACAAGTGGCAATAAATAACTTTTTTCTGTCCTTTTATATACTATCTGGGCTACCTGCCCCTATGGTGTGTAGCACTCACACTCAGAACTATGCCAAACCAATCAGTGGACTAATTTAATAATCCCACACCATTAAACTCAGCATCACACACTCTAGACCTAATCATCTCTGAAAAAGCTCCACCTATGACCACATGAGGCTTTGGCAGGATATCTAGACACAAGACATAACATGCTGACCCTGGCCCAACAAAGACTCATGAACTTTCCTTTATGCAAAAGATATTTAGTACATCTCCAAGAGCTGCCAAAGTCCTACCAGTTACAGCATTTCTGAAAAGTCCAAGTTCAAAGTCTCCTCTGAGATTTAACCCAAACTTTTACATGCAAGCCCCTACACAAATGAAAAGAAAGATAAATACCTCCAACATACAATGGGACAAAACAGCCATTTCTATTCCAAAAGGTAAAAATGAGGGTATAAGAAGGAATGTGGAAAAAGCAAGACTGAAATCCAGCAGGATAAGGATTAAATCTTATAGCTCCATGTCCAGTATCCCAGCCAGGCTGTGATAAGATGCAAACTCCAGAGGCTTTGGTGGCTCCACCCCTACAGCACTTCTGGTGATAGTAGTTCCCACAGCATTTTTCCCCTCTTTGGCCAGCTCTGCTTTCTCCTTGCAGTTTTCTTCAGATGATCCATATTCCTGGTCTTTCAAAATTTCTGAGGTTTCCACTGCACCTTCAGTTTCACACGCTACCCTCTCATGGGCACATTGGCTAGCCTCCCAGGCCTTCTTTTGAAATATGGGTGGAAGTCTTTCTGACCCCACAACTCTTGTATACTGCACATAATTAAAACTTTCCCCACATGTATGAGGCCAAAATCTGTCAGCAGCTGGAGCAATAGTCAGGCTTCCCTCTCTTGGCTGTAGGGGTTGAGTGCCTATGAACCAAATCCTGAAGGACAACTTCCCTAGGCTGTTACCATTCTGGAACATGGTGCTCTGGGGCTCTCCTTTTAAAGCAAAGTCTTTCACGTTTGCAATTTTGAAGCTGCAAAGGGTAGAGTCCTGCTGATTTTTGTGATGTCCTCAGGCCATCTGTTCTAAAATACTTGTCTTTTTTGTTCTTAATCTTTTTGAGGACCAATTTCTCCTCTGTTTCATCTTTGCAGGCTGCAACTTTCCTGGATCTTCCTTTATGGCCAAACCCAAAACATTTCAAAACATTCTGCTGGGTTCTTTGCTTTTTTATTCTCAACACAAATCTGGCTAAAAGCCCCAACAGTAGCCATTTCATGGGCTCAATATTACACTGCCTTGAAATTTCTTCTACAAGATTAATACACTGCCTTTAATCTCTGTCTCAGGCAGTCTCTGGATATGAGCAAATGCAGGCAAATTATTTGTCACGCCATAACACACATTGTCTGAAGTCCAAAAGCCACTGAAGTCCTTCTTCCCAGCAGAAACCTCCTAAGTCAGTTCTTTACTGGCAGCATTTCTCTCAGCATTCTGCTCTTCTGACCTTTGACCAGAATTTCCCATCAAGTACAGCTTCAGGTATTCCATGGCTGCTTCTTTAGCCAGTATCTTCAAACCTTTCCAAACTCTTCCTATGAATCACTTCCAAAGGCTCCTAAACCACATTGTCAGGTCCAGTCATGACAACTACCCCACTCCTGGTACTAAATTTTGTGTTAGTTAGTGTTATGTTTGCTTAGGCAATATCCAACATCCAAAGTTGAAGGAGGAAAATTTTATTTTGGTTCACAGTTTGCAGAAGTTTCAGTTCATAACTGACTGGCTCCAAGGCAGTGTGGCATCACAGAGGGGTATTACAGAGCAGACAGGAGGTAGCAGAAGACAAGTAGCAACAGCAATGAGCAAGCAACAAGTGTCAGTAGCATCTTCCTTCTGTCCCTCTATAGTCTATGTAGGATATCAGCCTCAGAATTATCCCAAACCTCTCAGTAGACTGATTTAGTAATCACACACACACACACACACACACACACACACACACACACACACACTTAATCTCAGCATCACATACTCTAGATCCAGCCACCTTTGAAGACACCCCCCCATGACTGTATGAGACTTTGGGGATACATCTACACATAAGCCAGAGTAGTGGAGGATCCTAACAACCTACTTTCATAAATAGATCAATTAAACAGAAAACCAATAAGGAAATATTAGAGATGAACTCTACCTTTGAGTATTTGGATTTAACTGATATTTACAAAATATTTCTCCCCACTACAGCAGTGTGTACATTCTTTTCTGCAGCACACGTTGTTTTTTCCAAAACAGATGACATACTAGTCCACAAAGTCTGTTTAAGGAAATGTAAAAGAATTGAATTTATCCCATCGTATTATGAGACCACTGTGCAATGAAAATTAAAATCAGTGACAGAAGAAATCAGAGTAAAGTTAGAAGCACCAGGAAACTTAACAAAATATTTTAAAACAACCAATGAGGCACAGAAAAAAAAATCAAAGAAGATATTATAGGATTTCTGGAAGTTAACAATACTGCTGGTACAACTCATCCAAACCTTTAGGACACTATGAAAGCAGTCTTAAGAGGAAAGTTCATTGAAATCAATGTTCATATTTGGAAAAAAAAAAAAAAAGAACAAGCTCAAATAAATAACTTTTGTGAAATCTTAAGTCACTTCAGAAACAACAATCCAGACCCAAAAAGAAATTAAGGGGGGAAGTTAAAAATATAAGAAAGGAAATCAGTAAAATTGAAATAAGGGAATTTACAAAGGTAGGGAAGGAAATAAGTAAAATTGAAGCAAAATAAAACCACAGAAAAGCAAACAATTGAAGAACAAGTTTTTGAAAGAATAAAGACAATAGATTATCCCTTCACCCTTACCACAAGAGAGAAAACCCTCACATCAACGAAGTTATAAATGAAAATGCAAAATCAAAACGGGCATTGTTGAAAGCCAAAGATGGTTAGTAACATATTTGAAAAGTTATATTGGAATGATTTGGCAAATTTTGAAGAAAGGGACAAATTCCTAGACTCATAAAAATTGCAAAGGCTAACCCAAGAAAACAAATATATGCTGAACAATCCAGAAACAATGACAAATCAACCCAATAACAAATAATTTACCTAATTAAAAATTTCCAAGACATGATGGATGTAACAGTTAAATTTTTCAAAATCTTTAACAATAATATAACAGTGGGACACCTCAAGGTCTTCAAAAGAGTGGAAAGAGACGAATGCTCCCAAATTCATTTATTTAAACTGGTGTCACCCTAATTTTCAAAGCAGATGAAGAACCAACTAAAAAAGAAAAATGTAGGCCAATCTCTTTAATGAAAATAGATTAAAACTCAACAACATATTAGTGAATAAACTGCAGCACATTATCAAAAGATCATAAATCATAACAAAATCAGTTTCATTCCAGAGATGCAAGGATGGTTCAACATATGTCAATGAATAAATTTAATGCATCACATAACCAGAAACAAGGAAAAAAAAACCATGATCATAGCAATGGATGCAGAAAACACTTTTGACAAAAATCCAACACCTTTTTATAATTAAAAAAAACTGTGTAAATAAAGCTATTATAAATAAGGAGGGGAGGGGGAATAGAAAGGAAGGGTGGGAAAGTGTGTATCATGTACACTTACCAATTAACTATGATGAATGTGATCATTATGTATATCTACAATGTACCAGTACATGTTTTTGGTAAATAAAAAATAAATAAATAAATAAATAAATAAATAAACTATGGGGAAAAAATCCTGAAGAAAACAACCATAGAAGAAACATACCAGAATTTAATAGTTATTTATAAGAAAGGGATAGTCAATATCATACTAAATGGGAAAAATTAAATCATTTCCCTTAAAATCAGGACTTAGACAAGGATGTCTGCTATCAACACTTCTATTCAATATAGTGCTTGAAATAATAACCAAGGCAATCAGATAAGGGAATAAAATAAAAGATATTATATATATATGCACATATATATACAAATATATATAAAGAAATAAAAGATTATATAAGTAAGGATATTGAATTATGATTTTTTTGCAGATGACATCACACTCTATATAAATGACCCAAATACCTCTATGCAAAAATGTAGAATTAATAACCAAATGCAGCAATGTAACAGGATACAAGATCAATGCACAAAAATAATTATAATTTGTATACACAACTAATAAACTCAATGAGAAGAAATTTATAGAAACAATACCATGCACAGTAACTTTTAGAAAAATAAAATACTTAAGAATTAACCTAACCATGGACTAGGGATTTAGCTTAGTGGTTAGAGTGCTTGCCTAGCAAGCAAAAGGCCCTGAGTTCGATCCCTGGTACCACAAAAAACAAAAACAAACAAACAAAAAAAAAGAATTAACCTAGCCAAAGAAGTGAGGGACCACTACATAGAAAACTTCAGTACACTAAAAAAGCATATTCAGTAGTACATCAGAATATTTAAAGATATCCCATGCTTCTGGAGGGGCAGAGACAATATTGTCAAATGGCCACACTCCCAAAACTTTTATACAGATTAAAGGCCCAATCAAAACACCAACTGCAGACTTTACAAGTCTAGAGAAAAAAAATTCTAAAATTCATATGGAACATGAAGAGACCCAGAATAGGCAAAGGAATTTTGGATGATAAGAGCAAAGAGGGAGGCTGTACAATACCTGATTTTGAACAGTGCTACAAAGTAATAATGATAAAAACAGGATGGTACTGGAACAAAACCAGATACCCAGATCAATGGAACAGAACAGAGGATGCACGAACATCCCCAGACACATTCAACTATTTGATCTTTGACAAAGTGGCTAAAAGCACATGTTGGAGGAAAAGAAGCCTGTTCAAAAAGTACTGTTGGGGGCTGGGGATTTAGCTCAGTGATTAGAGTGCTTGCCTTGCAAGCACAAGGGCCTGAGTTCGATCCCCGGCACCACAAAAAGAAAAAAAAAAAAACAAAACCAAAAAAAAAGTACTGTTGGGAAAACTGAAAAAAACTTTTGCAGAAAATAGAAAGTAGACTCATATGTCTCAATGTGTACTAAATGGAAATCAAAATGGGTGAAAGTTCTAAATATTATAAAAGAAACACTAAACCAGCTAGAATATAAAATAGGTATAACCCTTGAAGCCAGGGGGATAGGGAAAGATTTTCTAAACAGAAACTTAATTGCCCAAGAAATACTAGCAAGAATCATGTAAAAGGATTGCACCAAATTGAAAAGCTTCTGTACAGCAAGGGCATCAGCTAGTAGAGTGAACAGACAACACACAGAATAGGCAAACATTTACCCAGATTCTCCTCAGACAGAGTACTAATATCTAGAATACAAAAAAAAAAAAAAAAAAAAAAAAAAAAAAAAAAAAAAAAAAAAAAAAAAAAAAAAAAAAAAAAAAAAAAAAAAAAAAAAAAAAAAAAAAAAAAAAAAAAAAAAAAAAAAAAAAAAAAAAAAAAAAAAAAAAAAAAAAAAAACCTCAAATAAATTACATCGCCTAAAATAAAAGCCTATTTTAGTGAAGAAATAGACAAGTGAACAAAGCAGACACTTCATAGTGAAAGAACTGAAATGAAATGTTTAACATCTCTGACCATTAAAGAAATGCAAATTTAAACAAAGCTAAGTTTCTGTCTCATTCCAGAAAGAATGGTAATCATCAAAAAGTCAAAAAATAACGAATATTGTTGAAGCTGTGCTGCAAAAGGAACTTCCTGCCCTGCTGGTGGGAATTCAAACTAGTACAAACATTATGGATATCATTACAGAGATTAATAGCTAAATTCTAGAAGAGGCTGTATACCCATCAAAAGACAATTGGACAAAAAAAATGGTAACTATATGTAATGGAATACTACTCACTTATAAAATAAATAAATTTGAGACATTCATAGGATATGAATTCACTTGAAAAATCTAATAATGGATTCACCTGAAAAATATAATTTTGAGGGAAAATAACCAGACACGAGGGTTTAAACCGTGTGGTACCTCCCTTTTGACTGAGGTTAAGGTACGGAAAAAGAGATTAAGACAGGATGGATAAGAGGAGACAGGGGGATGGATTGCATGTGAATGAGAAGGGCCCAAGAGACCAAAAATTAGAGGTGAGGAGAAGCAGAAGAGGAAATAAGTAGAATAAAGATATGCCACTTATGGTAACCTAACAACCTTAATGAATATAAACATTATATGCCATAAACCTAAGTGAATATTAATAGTATCAAGGAGAAGGTAAATCTGGGTAAGGGGAATTAGAAGAGGAGGGAGCGATACAGTAGGGGAATTTTAGAAAAAGAAAGCATGTTTTACTATTTACACATACCCACTCCCCAAGATGATTGAAAATGCATGTACTGCAAACATGCACTAATAAAAGGAAAAAAGTAAAATAAAAGAAAAAGCAGTGAGATTTCAACAAGAAGATGATAAAGATCATAATCCTTCTTCATCGTGTCATTCTCATGTAATTCATTCTACTGCTTGATGTGGGTTAGCAATTTCATGAAATGGTAGATTGTAAAGTTCTGGTTAGAGTCCACTTGACAAGAAAGTGTTTCTGTGACACATATAAATTCAGGGTTGTGTCATCATATGGCAATTTCTTATGTTCATTAACAAAACAAATATAGTAAACTTCAAGGCACCGTGTCAAAAGCGTACAAATAAATACTTAGGTGAACTAGTGTTTTAGTGCTAATCCTACTGAATAATGGTCAAGCACAGAGGAGGAGAAACTGCAGCACACATGCCAAGCGGGCTTTCTGTGTCATTGAGAGCTCTAAAAGATCCACCATCACAGGTTTAGTTACTTAATAAATATATATGACTTAAAAACATAGTATATATCTAAAGTATCAAGAGGCCAGAAAGATTTTGGAAACTGGTTTTAGGAAAACATATCTAACAAGGCCAGATGTAACATCAGCTTATTTTCCTGGTAAACTAATGTGACTGGTAAATCCAGGTAGAATAAAAACATAAGCTTATAATGTATTTAATGCTGATAATTCAGAAAAAAATCTATTTTAATTAGGAAAACAACATCAAACTAATTTTATTTACCAAAGATTTATTCAAATCATGAGAATATAAAAATTACTGAGCAGTTTTACTTAATTTCTGGGACATATGGGCTTATTTAATTTATATAAGTGCTCATCTCAATGCAAGCATATTTAGTAGAACTCTACTGAATTTTATTAATATAAATTGATTACACCGTCTGGAACTAAGACATTATTATGCACACATAACACACATTCATACACAGCTCAGATAAACACATGACCGAATATAATCAGACATTTTGTAGCCTTCAATCTAAAGTTTTAGTCATGAATCAGGCAATAAATTAACACAAAAGTCACTGGTATCTTCTCATTATATTTCATCCAAATTGTGTTTCTGACAAAACTGAGACAAGCTGACATTCCTGGTCAATAAAGGGCAAAATTTTTAAGCCATCATATGTGCAGAACTGTTTAAGAGGTTTTTTTCTCCTCATGTGCCAGGCTTGACGTATGGAAGCTTGGCCTGCACTTCGGGCAGAGGACACAGACATCTGGAAGGACCAAGAGGGCGAGGGGAAGAATGAGTGTGATAACAGGAAGAAGAAACAGAAGTGATGGGCAGGGAAGAGCGCTCTAGGAGCAGGCGCGGACATCCCTTAAGGTTCCTAAGGGGCCGTGAAGTTCCATGTCGCTCATACAAAAACAACAGCAACAAGAAAGAAAGCAGGGAAAGCCAGAAGAGAATAAAACAAAGAGTTCAAAAGTGAGTTTTCATTATCCCAAGATGCTCCTCCAAGAAGTAGTAGAAAGGCCTCCTGACTAGCCAGGCAAAGGAAAATTTCCAGCCCGGGAGTCATTTCTGGCAATGAGAATCCCCACTCCACAGAGATGGAGCAAGTATGATTTCCAGCCAAACTGCTGCCTTTCAATCAAAGAAGTCTATAAACAGAACCAGGTTCTGCTTGTCTGGGACTCATAGCCGGCCCCTTCATGCTGAGGAGACACCAAGGAAGCTAAATTTGCTTCGTTTCTCTGAAGTCTACCTCAGCTTATGGAGAAGAGTGACATTGTTAATGAAATCTGCCCTTGCCGGCTTCAATACACGTTCTTCCAGAGTAGTGGTTCAGAAGCTTGACTCATTAACTGATAACAAACCAAGCAGTCAGGAGTGAAGACAAAGGTTTCAAAGATAAACACTTAGGGCCCTGAGTGGGAGGCTCAGTATTCCAGTGGTGAATCTGACCCTCGCTATGTTGCACTATCATAATTTTCATGAAAATATTATTTGTGACATTTATTAAACAGTCAAGCAGACAATATCTTGGAAGTCTACAATATGTGTGGACATCACTACAATTAAAATTAACCTCAAGTCTGAATTCAAGCAAAAAGTGCTGTACATACAATTATGTTAAGAGAGGATTAGGAGTAGAAAATTACTGCTAGAAAAAAAAATCACGTGATGCAGATTCTGACCTAGTAAAATACATGCTGAAGAAAAGCCAGGGTGACCAGATGTCACTCAGGGAAAGAGCTTGAGGAACCCCAATATTCCTTAAACATGATCAGATATCAATGTTGGTGGATTTTTGCTAAGTGATTTTAACAATATTCAAACTCAGAGAACTTTTGCTTCAAATGAAAAATTCAAATAGTACAAAATGCATACGGACAGGAGACCCTAAAGCCAAGCCATATGTGATGAATTACTTTTTATATATATATATATATATATATATATATATATATATATATATATATATATATATATATATAAAAGTAATTCATATATATATATGAATATATATAACATACATATACATTATATATAAAATACATATATTCATATACTTATATATAATATATATGGATACATTATATTCATTATATACATTACATGTACTTACATGATCTATGTGTAGTATGGATCCAAAGAAATATTTTAAGCCTTATAAATACAGGAAATTTGGGCACATGTTACATTTAATAACATTGATGAAATTAGGTAAAATTAAGTCTTCAAAATAAAAGAATCCACTTGTATGAAGTGTCTAGATTAGTCAAATTACTAGATATAGAATGTAGATATATGCTAATCAAGTGTCCAGGAAAAAAGTAAGGAGTATTTGTTTAAGATTTTTCTCAGTGTCACATAATGAAAATATTTTGCAGATTGCTTGCAAAAGAATTTATGCTACATTACTGAACTAAACATCCAACAAAGCTTTATATTTATATATTTTACATATATATGTCTTAATTTTTAAAAGAGCCACCTCTCCAACAATCCCTGATACAAGAAGACTGCCTGTCCTCAGAAGTTTTAAGAACACTTCAACTGTGTTGCTGCTGTTGCTCTTTCGTAGTAGAGCAAATTGTCTCTTCACAGGAAATGGAAGACTTTGTGCAGAGCTCCGGAGAACATGGAGTTGTGGTGTTTTCTCTGGGGTCGATGGTCAGGAACATGACAGAAGAAAGAGCCAACGTGATTGCCTCTGCCCTTGCGCAAATTCCACAAAAGGTAAGATAAAGTGACTCCTTGGAGGCAGCTACTTAATGTATCTGTACAGAGTCCGATTACAGAAATGTCCTTGGTGAAAGATACACCATCAAGATTTCAATCATTTAGGCCACAAATCATGTTTAGAACACAGATATCAGTCACGTGTTCAAAGAGTACCCAGGGTGATTTGTATAATATTGTGATGATAAAAACATATTTAACAGGGCTGGGGATTTAGCTCAGGGCTTAGAGTGTTTGCCTTGCAAGCATGAGGCCCTGAGTTCGATTCCTGGTACAAAAAAAAAAAAAATTTAACAAAGGTATTGTGAACTTGGTATTAGAGTGGTATTGCAGACAGACACAAAGAAGTCACTGGATTCGGCCTCGTTTTTTGTTCACTTTCTTTGCAGAATTACTGAGGACTCCGTGTGTACCACAGAACTTTTCAAAATCCAGTTAAACTTCAACATGTCAAAGCACCAGCACAATAAAGATAAGCAAGTATTGAGCAGGCAGATGTTTATTATTCAGCAATATGGCCATGCAATTCTGCCTCTACTTCACCCTGAGTGCTGGAAAGGACCTCTCCATAATGCTGTTCTTGATGCTATTCAGAAAAAGGAAGAGAATGTCTCATCAATAGTCAGGGTTAACCACAACTGTTGATTTCACTAGCTTGGGAGCTGCCTAGGGGATTCCTAAATCATACTTTTGGGTGTGGCTGGGAGGCAAGATCTTGGATCACAGTCCCTACCCCTTCCTTTCTTGCACGTTTCCTCTGACCTGCTTCCCAACCTCCACGAACTGAGCAGCTTTGTCCCATTGTGCCCCTGCCCCTTAATGTTTGGCTCGCTTGAAGTCAGCCAATCATGGACTGAATCTACTGCACATACAAGCCACGTAAATTTCTCTTCCTTTCAGGTGTGGGGTTGTATACTTGATCTTAGCAATGGGAAAGGTGCCTAAGGCAGGAAATTGGTAACTACGTAAGTGAAGTCATTGCTCTGACTATAACTTTTCATGTAATTTGGGAGCTTTTGAAAATTATTTTGGCAGAATTTTGGAAAGAGTTGGAGATACAGGTGAGGGAAGCCCAGACTACTGCAAAGACAGCCTGATAAGAGATTCTGATCAGAGTCAGAAGAGCAGAGTGCTAAGGGGAAATTGGAGAGTAAAAACCAGACTCAGGAGGCTTCAGTGAGAGTGAAAACTCTACTATGAATTAGACAAGAAGCTACACATGTCATACTGTGGTGAAAATACAGTTGTCTTTGATGGCCTTGTTCTGAACTTTTTTGATAGTTGAATTTAAGAGCAGTACATTGGTTGATCTTCAGGAAAACAAGGAAAGCCCATATTTGGGATTTGGCAGTGAATGAAAATTGGGAGCAAAAATCAACACAATATTATTTGAAAAACTTACATTTTGGCTGGAGAAGAACCATATGCAAAGTCAGAGCCAAAAGAAATGTTTCCTGAAGAGACTAGGGCCACTGAAATCACATCAAGTAGTTTGAACCAGGACAAAAATGAAAAGATCCTAGGGACCTCTCTGGAATCACCAAGACCTGACACTTTGAAGCGCAAGGGTTCAAGGGTAAACATTTCTTTGCAAAAGAGAAATTCAACAGCCTCATTTAAGAGGGTCTCCTAGGGAAGCAATTCCCTGCAATTCATTTTCACCATGCTCACCCATCAAAGTACTTTGAGAGAATAAGTATAGAGACCAAGGACTAGGAGGCCTGGTTAACTCTCCTGATGGTGGCACACCCTATCATCATCTACATAATGCTGTTTTTATGCACAGTCACAATACACGAGAGATAAGGTCAAGGAGGATTCTACACAGATTTCAAATGAAATCTGTGAGGTCAGACAATGAGCTGAAAGGGCAATGTGTGAAGCTTCTGCTTTCAAGTGAAGCAGTACATACAATGGACTCTGGGAAGTCCAGGAATGAGGAACATATACTAAGGAAAAACACAAGCACTATTGGGAGGTTGCCCAAGAAAGAGGCTATATGATTTGCAAAGCCACAGAGGCGCAGCTGCACAAACCCTTTGGAACACAGATATCACCACTCTGTACCTTGGAAGACACACATCAAATTACAGGCTTTAATGTTTCAGTTTCAGGCTTATTTTGGTCTGATTCTTTCTTGATGTTTCTCCCACTTGGATTGCAAATGCTTAATGTGGCCTGCAGAATCATGACAATTTGTAATTTATTTTTTTTTATTTCACAAGGGTTCAGAGATGAGACTTTGCTTTGAGTGTCAGAGGAAAATCTTAATTCGGCTTTTGAGTAATGCTGAAACTATTGAGACTTTAGAGAAATGACTATCAGATTTTCAGTTGTATGCAGCATTCTTGTACCAAGTTAGGCACAATTATGAACTGAATATGGTCTTTTTTGAAGATTAAGAATTATTTAAGGAGGGCTGTGGATTTAGCTCAGTGGTTACAGTGCTTGCCTTGCAAGCACAAGGTCCTGAGTTCGATGCCCAGCACCAAAAAAAAAAAAAGAATCATTTAAGGAGATTTGTTTGCAGGTTAAGTTGAAAGAGGTAGAATGTGAATATTAAGCTTAATTGTCAACTTGATTGTTTTGTAAACTGCCAAGAGGATCAGTGAAGAATACTTGTTAGTGTTTCCAGGAAGGCCCAGAAGGCATGGTCTGGGGTACTTTATCTGCTTCACGGCCCCTTCCTCTCAGATACCGTTGTCCTGTCTTTCTTCCTGACCAAGTACTAAACAACTTTGTTTTGCCATGTCCTGCTCCTTTGATGTTTCTCACTTGGAGCCTGCCAACCCTGAACTGCATCTACTGAAACTGTGAGCCAAATAATACTCTCCTTTAAGCTGTGGATGTCAGCTCCTTTAAATTTTTCCCAGTTATGGAAAAGCTGTCAAATACACCAACTCTGAGTGCAGGTTCTAACCAAATCAACTGGACTTAAAGAAATAGAAATCTCAACCTGCCCTGGTACATTTGTCACTGCAACATATGAAAGAAGAGCATGTGTAGGAAAAGGTCACCTCTTCACAACAAAAATGTAGTCCTCACACTCAAACATTAATAAAATAACATGAAATCTAGGGTAACAAATTGATAAACGTTTGTCAAATGGTACTCAAAAAGTTAATGTTACATTTAGCACTGCAGAATTAGTATAAAACATATAGATTCTTAAATGTGTAGCCAGGCATTTAAAAGATTGCGGCACTAGAATTATTGTTAGTGTTTCTGAAATATCTGTATTTGATATTGGTGAATTCACTTGTCTATGATATTATTTATTAAATATTAAGACTGCATGCCAAATTTTAATTAAATGTAAAAAAAATACCAGAAAACTATGAGCTCTATGTACACTTCCAATTTATTAGATATCATTATCATCTCTAGTTTTCATTTCTTATCTGTCACATGATATGCACTTAATTATGTGATTTCCTAAACTGTTTAGCATTTAATAACACTATAATTTTAACTTTGACTAAAATAATAATAGTTTTTATTACCCAAAAAGGTTGTCTGGAGATTTGATGGCAAGAAACCAGATACCCTCGGACCCAACACTCGGCTGTACAAATGGATCCCTCAGAAAGACCTTCTAGGTGAGACTCTGAAAAACAGAACCCCAAATATGAGTAACAGCCCATTGAGAAGATAACAGTTCCAGGGGAAATAAATGTATTGAAAATTTGCTACGAAAAACTTCCCCAAATTTTTATATTTACTTTCTAGTCATAGTGGAAAAATGGATTAAGAACAAATGTTGGCATTTTATTACACAAGTAACAGTCTTCATGTTCATGACAATTTTTCAATCATTTCCGACTTTATCTCTTATTTCTAGTAATTTATTCCTATACATTGCCTACTTCAGGGCTATTTCAAATTTGGCTGAAAACTAAAATTCTCTCTTTTGTTACATCTCTTTTCCTTAGCAGATACTCCAGGTCAAAAACTGATAAAACATTTCTTGATGAAGTCTAAATTTTCCTTCTTCCAACTCCAGAACCATAAACACATTCTGCATTCCTACAGCCCCTACATATCAAACTTAGGATCTTCTCTACTCCAGTAGGAGAATATATTCTCCCATGACATTTCCTACATTTTTCCATCCTATTTCTTTCTTGTCAGGATTTGTTCTTTCTTTTGCCCACCTGGCATCTTTGTTTTTATTTCTCAAGTCTCAATTCACACACCATCTTTTCCTTGAAGCCGTCACTTACCTCTCAGTGGACTAAACAATTTCAACATAGTTTCACAATTATGATTGGTTACATGGAAAACACTTCATCTTTCAGTGACTTATGTTTCTTATTTCTAAGGTTATAATCCATAATTGTCCTTAACTTCTCCCCATGCCAGGTCACCCAAAAACCAAAGTTTTTATAACTCACGGTGGTACCAACGGCATCTATGAGGCGATCTACCACGAGGTCCCCATGGTGGGCATCCCTCTGTTTGGGGATCAGCCTGATAATGTTGTGCACATGAAGGCCAAAGGAGCAGCTCTTAGATTGGATTTCCTCACAATGTCCACCACCAATTTGCTCAATGCATTGAGGACAGTCATTAAAGATCCTTCGTGAGTATAAATATTTTTCAATTAGGCAGGATTTGTAGAGTGTTTATATGGACAATAAAAGTAGATTTCATCCTATTTTGAAACTAATTTTGAAAACAGGAGTGATTTAAATACTATGAAATGTGGTTTTACTGTCAACTAATGATTTAAACTGCATATCGACTGCATAAATTTACTGCTTGATTTAATTGGTAAAACAATAAAAAACTCATTAAAAATCTAATATGTAGTTAAATGTAATGACTATATTCTTATTAATAAGACACAATTCATAGGTGAAAAGGTTAATAAATTTGAACAAATATTATAAAAGATTTCAAATCAATATCTTTTTCTTAAATTGCACACATTTTCTGCCAAAATATACCTCTTATACCTCACATTGCAAGTGTTGAGTATTTTGTCCTAGTGTAAAGAAAGCTGAGTAATACGAGAATATTAAGTACTTATTGTGTCATAAAATTAGATTACACATTGTTCAATAGGCTGGAACATGTTGTTCCACTTATATGAGGCTTTTTTACTTTTCTCCATGTTTTAATGTCTCAGAACTTCATTTCTGTCTATTGCTGAATAATATGTGAGTACAATGTGCAACATTTTATTTATCCATTTACAACTTCATAATTTTTGTTGCTTCTAATTTTGACTGTGATGAACATGGCTATGTGTGTTTTTTGTGTGAATACATGTTTTACTTCTTTTGTATATTATCAAAATGTAGAATTACTGCCTCACATGAAAACTTCAGATTATTGAGTAAAAGTCAATCTGCTTTCCAAACAAGATTTAGCGTTTTACATTCTGAACCAGAAGATTAGGAAGGTTCTAATTTGTCTACATCATTTCTAAAACTTATTATCATCTAAATTATTCAATACACACTTCCAAGGGATCACAACATGCTATCTTATTGTGATCTCACTTTTAATTTCAATTATGTATAAAATTAACAAATAGTTGCTCACATGCCAGCTGGTTAGTCATATTTATACTTTGGTGAGATAAAAGGGATTACTATTGTAATCCTTAAAATTTTTCTGAATTAGGTTATTTGTCTCTTATTGTTGCATTCGAAAAAATGTCTATGTAACATGGATCTTAAGGGCATTTTGAGAAATTTGATTTGCAGATTTTGTCTTCCATTCAAATATGTGGATTTATCCCTTTCTTAATGATGCATTTTAAAGCACAAAAGTCTGCAATGCTAATAAAATGTATCTTCAGTCTGAGTTCGATTCCCAGCACCCCCCAAAATATATACATATTCCTGAAGATTACATATATATATGTAATCAAATTTTCCAATACTGGGACAGAGATAATGTTGTAAAATATGTCATCCCTAGTATTTCTGAAATTAAATCAAGATTATGTAAAATTATCAGTGATACTATTATTCAAGGGGGATTCCTTTACAAGAACACTTTTACAATTCATCATCAAAAAGAAAATAGTAACAAAATTAAATGGTAAAAATACTTTACAAATAGTTAAGAGATAATAAAGAAAGAAGGTTCATCCAGTTGGAAAAATAGAAGAGGAAATGTAGAATAAGATCAAGGATTTACTTTTAATACTTACATTAGTCATAAACAAACTATATCATTAAAAGATAAAGATGGCCTGGATTTTAAATCTCATCATATATTGTTTATCAAATATGTCTTATGTAATTATATAGGAAGGCAATGAGGAAAAGGGTAAACAGAGCTATTTTAAGTCATGTTGTATCTTTATCAATATCAGACAAAGGAGTCCAAAGTGTAACTAAACATTGAAAAAAATATTTCATAATGTGAATTAATGAGTCATTCAATAAAATATATTTTCTTAGTTTTTGTACCTACTTATTAAGCCTCAAATCAAATAATTCCCAACTGATAAAAAATAAAAACCCATAAATAGAAACTTATATTCACAAGAGGGAGCTTGTAGTACCTTTGTCAAAAATATAGAAAATATGAAAAAATAATGAATGAGAATTATCAGATTTGAAAAACCTAATTAGCAGATAGAAACTAAGTGAAACATATAAGTATCTGTGCCAGAAATCTGATAAGTAAATTGAAAAAGATCCAAAATATAAAGGTTTTGACCAGACATTGTGGAATTAAGATTTTTATAAATTTAAAAAATAAATAAACATTATTTGAGATTTCGGATTTAAGCAATATACTTTTCAACATGTAAATTCAACAATGAAATTATAATTGTACATAAATTTTGATCACATAAATTTTTATCCCTAAGCATATAAAAATCAGAAATATGTGAATCAATAAGCCAATATACATATAATGTTTAAAAGGGCATTATGTATGGTAGTGAACAACTGTTAACAATCTGAAATTTCAAAAAACCATAAGATGACGAGATAATCTGTGCCAATTACACTTCATGGAATTAAGCAATTGCCATGCAAAAGACACAAATGGGTATGTGCTATATTATTCACATATATAAACAGGGAAAAAAAGTCGTGGGATTAGTACTCAGAATGGAACTTGATTTGGGGAAGGGAATAGTCCAAAAACCAAACAAAAGTTGTTGTAATTCAAGGCAAGTGTCACATCCAAAATCATGATTAAATTGTAGGTATATTGACATCTTTAATTCATAAGAATTATCAATCCAATTACATAATCATCAGCTATTCATTAATGATAGGTACATTTTATTAAATATCTCACATTTAAAGTTCTTTTGGGCAAAACATAATATATTTTAAAATTCTAGACACATAGAGCAAAGTAAACATAGAACAATTGTGGACAGAATGTACATGGGAGAAAATCTTTCCTGTATATGACCCTTCGTGGCCAGGTGGCCCAAAGAACAGATCTACATGTTCTTCTAAATACAGTGAGAAAGCAGAAGTTCTGACCAGTGTAGTATCCTAATCTGATGAATTTGAAAAACACTCTGACTACTAGACAGAAATTAAAGAGAAGATGGTAGAAGCATGGGAATAGACTAGTCAGCTGGCATTTCATCCACTAGAACACAGTTCTCCTTTGAAAACTTCAAGACGTCAACATGACAGTTTCAAATGGCTTCTACCTGTCTCATAACCACATGCACATAAAAATATATATAATATATATATCTATAATCAAACTCCAACGTAAAAGAAAAACTTTCTACTTTATTTATTTATTTTTTTGGCCTTTATTTTGACTCACCTTCACAGAAGTTTCTTAAAGTCTCTGGTAGACTTGGGTAAATTAACTGGCTTTCAACGTTGGCTTTTCTGTTTCCCCTGTAGCTATAAAGCGAATGCCATGAGGTTATCAAGAATTCACCATGACCAGCCAGTGAAGCCGCTGGACCGAGCAGTCTTCTGGATCGAGTTCGTCATGCACCACAAAGGGGCCAAGCACCTGCGGGTTGCAGCCCACGACCTCTCCTGGTTCCAGTACCACTCTTTGGATGTGATCACATTCCTGCTGGCCTGTGTGGCCACTGTGATATTCGGCATCACAAAATGCTGCTTGTTTTGTTGCCAAAAGTTCACTAAAACTGGAAAAAAGAAAAAAACATGAGTAGTCTTATTTAGGCCTGAAGCTGGCACTGCTGATGGATGGAAATTATACATGAGACCTTTCTCCCAGTTTACTCCAGCAAGAGGAGGATGTGATGCCAGATTCCTTCCTCCTGGGACCACACAAATTTTCATAACTTACCTAACAAACTCTAAGTATCACTTCCAAGATATTTAATACCTCGATGAAAAGTAGAAACATTTCAAGTTATAGTTAGATGATGACTGGGAAAAAATAAAAATAAAAATATGAGTATGTATCGAAAACTATTACTGTAATTTATACCTTATACCAAAATTCTTTGCCTAGCTTAGCTGTGGTTCACAAGTTATTCATCAACATAAAAGCATTTAGAATCTCACATACACTAACAATATGATTTTGCAAATATTCAGCTATTGTAGTTTCATCACTTTCTGAACAAAACATTCAATAATTAGAATTTGGTAAAGACTCGCCATTGCCTTTGGTTTTGGGACAATAGCAGTGCTTCTTGATTTTACATAATAGATCCACCTCAACATCTCTTCTTTCCCAAAAGACCTGATCAAACACCTGCGGTCTTCTTGCTGTAGTCTTTCCTCAGGGGAATATACGTAGAATGAGAAATGTAAGATTTCCTAAATGCTTCCTGCTATGGCCTTGATGCTATTGGAAACGATTTTTATTTCACATTCTCATTGTATGCTTGCTTTAGACTTTATAAAAAGTGACCTGCTTAATCCTATCATTTGTAGCCTTTGAGAACTTATGGAGGGTCTCAACTGTAGGTTGTAATAATGTAGAACTGGTGCTCTAAAAACACTTTTTGAGTCTTCAGTTCTCGTGTAGGTATGAGATAGACAGATTGAAATGATTCTTATTCCATAACATATAGTTTTTTGTGTGTTTGTTTGTTTGTTTAACAAGAGCATGTATTGGTACATTCTATACATAATGGTCACATTCATCAAGGTTATTTTGTACCTCTGCATGATGTATCTTCGTTTTCCCCCTCTTTCCCACCCCTCCTTTCTGTTCCTCCCTTCCCTATTTACAGCAGGTTTCTTCATATTTTCCCATTTTTCCCTTTCTTCTTCCTTTCCTTTTTCCCATCTTTCTTTCCTCCTTCCCCCCTTCTAGGTCGCCTCTCTTTTGACTATAACCTTCCTTTTATATAATATCTATTACATCACTTTGTCCTTATTTACCCTTATGGTTACTCATATCAGAGAAACAATTCAATGTGTACTCATGAGTGTCTGATTTATTTCAGTTAAGAGTATGCTTTCAAGGTACATCCATTTACCTACAAATGGCTCTAGCTTATCCTTTTTATGGCAGAGTAGTACTCCATCATGTAGAAAAACCACAACTTCTTTAGCCATTCATTAGTTGTTGGGCATTTAGGTTGCTTCTAAGACTTAGCTATTACAAATTGTGTTGCTATAAACGTGGGTGTGTATATATCGCTGTGGTACAATGATTGTAATTCTTCCAGGAAGATGCCCAGTAGAGAAATAGCGGGATCAAATGGAACCTCTAATTGTAGTTTTTTGAGGAATCACCATACTGATTTCCACAGTGGCTGGACCAATCTACATTCCCACCAACAGTGGAGGAGGGTTCCTTTTTCCCCACAGCCCCACCAGCATTGGTTATTGGTTGATTCTTTCATAATTGCTGTTCTTTCTGGAGTGAGATGGAATCTTAATGTTATTTTGATTTGCTTTGATTGGTCAGTCATCACTAAATGAGACCATCATATCTCACAATTCTCACATCACTAAATGTGACCATGATATCTCAAATTATATGAGTTTCAGGGATTTTGGAGCAGCTTTCTAAATGTCAAGAACATGGGGAACCCTGCAGTGTTTCCCAGTCCTGTCAGAAGCATGCAAGGACAAAACTGAAGAGAAATGCTATTCACATAGGCACTGTGGAGAAACTGATTCTCACTGCAGTAAAGCAACTGACACTAAAGTCGAGCCCCTTGTATATAAGCAAGATGCAAAAGCCTTGATAATGCACAATTGTGGTCTAATCCATGACAGAAATCACAGTGCAATGAATCCGTGTGTCCACACAATGTGGCACAGCCTTCGCTAACGTTGCTTCATTTTATGGAATGAAAGACCTCACACTGGAAGCAAATTCAATATATGTAAGCAACATGGGAAAACATTCACTAATCCCCACTCATACTGTAGACATGGAATAACTCACACTGCTGGGAAATCCTGTGCAGTTAGGCAAAAGGAAAAGCATCAATATGCACAAATAACTGCCAAAAACATGGAAGAATCCACGCGGAAACCATATGTATGTGAACAATGTGGAAAAGCACACATCGACACTGAGAACCACCTCAAACATAAAAGTCACACTGCAAGATACCCGACTGTGGAATGTGACTGGCTGTAACATGACAGGACTCACAGTGAAGGGATGTCCATGACCATATGCAATACTTGGAGTCTTTCAGTAAACACAGTTATTGCTACATACATAAAGGAAGGCTCAGTTGAAAGCATCTGAACATATATAAACAATGTGAGAAAGGTTTTATATTTCCCTGCATAATCAATACAAGAAAGAATTCACATTGGACAGAAGGACTATGTACATAAACAATGTGGGAAAAAATTCTGCACTTCCAATTACCTTGAAATGAACCAAAGAACTGTCACTAGAGAAAAACTCTGTGTAAAATAACATGTGCAAGCATTATGTGATCCTCAAAACCTCTGAAAAAATGAAAGCACGACTGCTGAGTGTAGGTAGCAATATAGGCTGTGGGAAGCCTTCATCTCTCCATGAGCTTGGAAGTGAGTCTAACGCAGGGCAGTGAGACGGCTCCTCCTTGTGCATTCTAAGGAAACACCTCTAGTCATCTTGGTCTCATTCATACTCATTGAAGAGCAGTGTACAGTGAGAAACCACTAATAGAAGGGATGTGCACAAATCTTGCTTTGGCCTACGTGGAATATTTCATCCAGTCCCCATAGCGTACAGAACACTCAGGCATAACTCATACTTTCAAAATCCTGTGAAAATTTCTCACGTGGTGACAACCTGTACATGTAAGTAATATGAAAACTCAATGTGAACAATTTCTTTAGGATTCTCCAGAAAATACATTCCCACAAGTCAGTATCCTAAAGGACAAAATAGTGCTTTCATCAGGACTTTGTGGTGCTCACTTCTCAGAATAAATTTTGAGGTGACATGATTTTGTATTTCATGTAGGCAATAGTGTGGGAGTTTAATAGGTAGCATCTTTTAACCAAATTATGTGTTGAGTTATTATTACTTTAGTTTGTGCCATTTTGGATACATAAGTGAATTAAAGTATATTTCTCACTTTCCAGTTGCTTTAGTGTTTAATGTTTTCTCTTAAGCATTTTGCTTTATTTTCTTGTTTTTAATCAAAGGGGGATAGTGGCTCTCTAAAATGGAATGTGGTGACTGATTTTTGGTCTTTTTTGAAAATTTTTCACAAGCTTTATTGTACATTTCTTGTTCATAGCCACCCTTTTCCTTGTAACAAAAAAAAATTTAAATTTTAAATTTGTAATTATGGTGTACATTTGTAAACGTTGTTATACTCATTTTATGCTGTATTGAGCTGCTTTCCAACAACTTGCAGATCATCAAATAGTATGATCCTCATGTCCTAGGATTACATCTTCCTGTATCACAAAATGATTACAGGTTATATCGAGCATCCTCACTGGCAGAAGCAATCTGCAGATTAGTGGAATCTTTCAACATACTCAAGACTGTTTGGCTAAACAAAAATGAAATGAATATCATTTGGATCTACAGACATCCCCATAGCCAAAGCGACCCTGAAGAGAAGACCGTGCTGGAGGCACCTCAATATCTGACTCCAAAATATTAGGTCATACATGCGAAAGGCCTGCTGCTGCCATGAAATTGGAGGAGCAGATGAATGCGAAAGCATGAAAATCCAGAAACTTACCCAAGTACATAGCCAACTGATTTCTTAAACACCAGGAAATTTATATTGAAATCAGAATATAATCTCTTCAATAAATCGTGATGAAGAAGAACAAAAAGGGAACTTACATTCTGATTTCAAAGCGAGGAATGTATGTACGCTGATCAAGACAGTGTCATGCAGGAATGTTGTTAGATATGGAGAGCAACAGATTTTAGAACCTGAAAATCACCAATATCTTTTTGTTAACTGATTTTTTGTAAGGATGATAAAGCAATCAATTAGACAGAGGCACCCTTTTAGCACATGTTGCTAGGGAAGATGAATATTCACACACAACGTTTAGAAAATGTACATTTATCGCCTGTCACACAGGCGGTAAATGTTACAAGAATTGGATGTGGTTACTCACAACTGTAGTCCCAGTTGAAGAGGCTGAGGCAGGAGGACCACATAAGCCCAGGCTTTCTAGGCCAGCCATGAGAGTGGAGCAAGATGCTATCTCAAAAAAAAAAAAAAAAAAGAAAAGAAAAAGAAAAGAAAGGTAAATACATAATGGAAAAACAAGGAGCATATATGTGTGACCTTGAGTTCATCATTCATTCTCCTATATGTACCAAAAAAACACAGCAATGAAACTAAATTTGATAAACTACACTTCATCCAAATTAAAATTTGAATAAAAAACTCTCAAACTGAAAAGATAAGCCACAAAATTAAAGAATAAATGGAAAAATTATATATCTAATAAGAGACCTGCATAAAGAATACACAGAAACCTAACTAAACAACAAGAACAAATAAAATCCAATCATACAATAGTCAAAGGATCTAAATAGACATGTTTTTATAAAAGATATGAACACTCTCAATAGGCATATGAAAAAATGTTCAACATTTGTAGGCCTCTCATCATTACATGGAGGTTTAAGTGCAGAACAAAATTAGATATTGCAGTGTACTCATGAGTTTTGATTTATTTCACTTAACAGTACATTCTCAAGGTGCATCCATTTACCTACAAATGTCTCTAGTTAATCCTTTTTTATGGCAGAGTAGTACTCCATTGTGTAGAAAAACCACATCTTTAGCCATTCATCAGTTGTTGCACATTTAGGTTGTTTCCAAGACTTAGCTATTACAAATTGTGCTGCTATGAACATGGTTGTGCATATATCACTGCGGTATGATGTTTTTAATTCTTCTGGGATGATACCAAGCAGAGGAACAGCCGGGTCAAATGGAACCTCTAGTTGTCATTTTCTGAGGAATCTCCACACTGAAATTTCCACAGTGGTGGGACCGCTCTACATTCCCACCAACAGTGGAGGAGGGTTCCTTTTTCCCCACAGCCCCACCAGCATTTATTTGTTGATTACTTGATAATAGCTGCTCTTTCTGGAGAGAGATGGAATCTTAGAATTGTTTTGATTTGCATCTATCGAATGACCAGTGATGTTGAACACTTTTTCATATATTTATTTGCTATTTTTATTTCTTTGTCTGAGAAATGTTTATTTATTTCAGGTGCCCATTTTTGGATAGGGTCTTTAAATTTGGGAAGTATGATGTTTTTGAGTTCTTTGTATATTCTAGATGTTAGACCTTTGTCTGAGGGATGGCTGGCAAAATTTTTTTTCCCAGTCTGTGGGTTTTGGCCCTGCTCTATTGGTAATTTCTTTTCCTGTGCAAAAGCCTTTTAATAGGATGTGGTCCCAAGCACTGATTCTTTGTATTATTTCCCGTGCAGTCTGAGTTCTGTTCATAATTTTTTTTTCCTTTCCCTATGTCTTCAAGAGTTCTTCCTATTCTATTCTCCAATAGATATAATGTTTCTGTTTTAGTGTTTAGATCTTTGATCCACTTTGATTTTAGTTTAGTACACGGTGGGAGACACGTATCTTGTTTTAATTTTTGGCATGTTGCAAGCTAATTTTTCCAACACTGTTTGTTAAAGATGCTGTCTTTCTTCCAGTGAGGGTTTTAGGCTCTTTGTCCAAGATGAGGTATTTGAGCGTGTTTGGAGTTTTTTCTGCATCTTCTAGCTTGGTCCTCTCTGATATCAGAAACCATATTTGTAAGTAAGGGCAAAGAGGTATAATAGATAGTATGTAAAAGAAAGATAATATTCAAAAGAGAGGAGAACTAGAAAGGTAGAAGGGAGAAAGAGAAAAGAGAAAAGGAAAAGAAAGGAGAAAGGGAAAAAATGGAAAAATGCCAATAAACTGCTCTAAATAGGAAGTGGTGGGGGAACGGAAGAGAGAGGGAAGAAGGGGGAAACCAAGATATATCATGCATGGGTGCAAAATAGCCACAGAGAATGTGATCATTATATATACAATGGACCAATACATTTTCTTGGTAAAAAAAAAAAATAACAAAGTTAAAAATCCAATTATATATTGCTACATCCCCCACTGCCATGGTTATATTCAAAAAAGAAAAAGAATAGAATGATGGGAAATATATGACAAAATTGGAAGGCAGATAGTGCTGGTGTAAATCAAACATGGTGCGACCTCTTTGGAAAAGAATCAGCCAGTTCATCTAAGGTTAAGTATAGTGTTATCGTCAGACTCAGAAATCCACATTTAGTTATACAACCAAGAGAAATAAAAATGCACCCATGTGAAACCAGTTGACGAGTATTAATAAATAACATCCTCATGACATCCAAAACGTAGGAAAAAAAGAAATGTCCATCCAGCTAATAATGAACAATCACATATGCCACATACACACAATAATATACAATTTGGCAATTGGAAGGAATATAATGCTGAGACATGCCGTTACATGGATGAGCCTTTAAACCCTGCATAGACATGGAAGCCAACCACAGAACACCATATATTGTATGATACCACTTATATGAAATGTCCCAAATAAACCTCTAAAGAGAAAAGGGAATTTAGTGGTTGAAAGGTTGGAATGGTGAAAGGAATAAACTTGATTTCTTTGGTCCTTGTTTGCTCTAAATTTCACTAGAGAGTTTAAAATTGTGCAATATGAACAGCTGAACTAAGATTTTTAAATAGATAAAATGTATGATTTATTATTGATATAAAATGATTCACCATTTTTATAACTATATTTCTACTTCACTTTAAAGTAATTGTATAGAAAAGTCACATGTCACTTACCACTTTTTATTTTTAAGTTCTCTCTATTCTTGACACTGTGCCAAAATCTCTCATAGCACAGGTGCATTGCAGACATAAAATCATCAAACTGTAACTGCAGAAAGGTACTTATAATCCAGAAACAGCCATCACACACCTTCACCTAAACATGAAACCATTTGTGTTTTGCCTTTTACACTGGCACCCAGACACTCTAACTGTTCTTTTATATATTTACTTTGCCTTGTACAAGTTATATTTTAACTAAGTTGGATTTCAAGTAAGCGATGATTTCTCCTTGGACATCAGCAAGAACAGTGGGATCATGATTGGAAAAGTCAGGCAGATTCCACCAGGATGTCTATGAAACTGACCGCAGTTCTGTTGCTCCTTCAGCTGAACAGTTACCTTGGACCGGGGAGCTGTGGAAAGGTGCTGGTGTGGCCCATGGAATACAGCCACTGGATCAATTTAAAGACAGTCCTGGATGTACTTGTCCAAAAGGGCCACGAGGTGACTGTTCTGAAATCTTCAGCTTCCATTTCTTTGGATGTGGAGGAGGCATCTGCTATTAAATTTGAGACTTATCCTGCATCACTATCTGGAGGCAACTGGGAGTATATTTTTACAGAAGGACTCAGGAAATTGATTTACGAGCTACCAAAAGAATCAATTTGGACGTATTTTTCAGTACTGCAAGAACTGACCTGGGACGATTCTAATTACTTTGAAATGCTCTGTAAAGAATTAGTTCTGAACAAGGAACTTATCGCAAAACTACAACAATCAAAGTTTGATGTTCTCGTCGCGGACGCCCTGAGTCCCTGTGGTGAGCTGATCGCTGAGCTCCTGAACGTGCCCTTTGTGTACACCCACCGCGTGTTTCCAGGGTACACATACGAGAAGTACAGTGGAGGGCTGCCATTTCCTCCTTCCTATGTGCCTATTTTTCTATCAGAGTTAAGTGATCAAATGACATTCATGGAGAGGGTAAAAAATATGCTGTATGTGCTTTATTTTGATTTTTGGTTCCAAACATTTAATGAGAAGAAATGGAATAAGTTTTACAGTGAAGTATTAGGTAAGTTCTCTTTTCACTTTGTATTCAAAACTCCTAACATTTTTGTGCCTTTGAGATAATGTTTGAAAGAAAGAGGAATTCTACTTTCATAATGTAATGTTGAAAAAAGATAGAGACTATTCTACCAAATTCAAACCATTCCAGAAAGGCTGACATATTTCTATTAGAAAGGTCTGACTATTGCTTGAACAGAATACTTTAGGAACTTAAACATTAATAATGTATAGCACTGAGGATTTCTTTAAACACTGATTTACATTTCTAGTATTTTGTAGTCCATGTTATTCCAACTCTGAAAACAATAATTTTTAAAATTCCTCAATGACTTGATGAATAGATATGTGTAAATGGAGAGAGTTGACCCGTATTTGTGTCTAGGTAGCATTGAAGAAATTGTTTCCCCTAATGTAGGTTAAATTCTCCACATATAAATTAACCTATATTGTTACTTTATCTGATGAATTCATCATAGTTGGTAGGTATTGTCTTTATTTTAGGCAGAGGAAATATAGATATTGAACTTTAACTAATTTCACATTCATTCACTACGATTTAAAATCCATTCATTTAAAGAGCTGTAACACAGAAGTGTGGGCTGCAAGATATTATTCTATAGTTTTTGTAAATCTATTATTATCGATTCTTACTTCTCCCTGCTAGGGAAAAGTATTTATGAAAATAAATTTTTCTTTCTGTCTTTTGAATCTTTCCTAGCTCTTATTTCAGAATGTATTTATAACTAATACTCTTAAGCTATTAAACTGAAGCAACCATAGCAAGTAGGTGGGGAGAATTTAGCCACACTGACAATGATCTCAGTTCACAGAGAACCAAGGGTCAAAGTTCCACCTTCTGTGTGGCACAAACTAAATGGACTGTTCCCAAGAAGCTCTTCCAATGAGTATTACAGGACTAAATGATAAAGCTATTAAAATATTTATTCATATTTGATTTGTTATTTAGGCAACTGTAGAGAGAATGAGAGAGAATGCAAATATATATACAAATTGGCTTACTTAGACATTTGCTTATGATTGTAAATGTACTGAGGTGAGTTACAGACATAGACTCTTTCACAAATATCTAATAAAATGACTTTCATTTTATGAGATTTTCTGCCACATCTACACATAAATATAGCAACAAATATATGGTGAATCTATATTCATAAACACATTTTAGACACAAACTGTACATATATGTATATACAAACATAAATTGGTATTATCAAAGCACAGACACTTTTAAACACCTTCTGCTACATTATTGAAAAGTCTATCAGAAAATTATCTTGCATATTCATATTCACCTGGCAATTCTTTCATATTCAAAAGTTTCGGTTTTCTTTTTTTTCTTCAGGAAGACCCACTACATTACCTGAGATGATGGGGAAAGCAGATATATGGCTCGTTCGAACCTACTGGGATGTGGAGTTTCCTCGCCCATCCTTACCCAATTTTGATTTTGTGGGAGGACTTCACTGCAAACCTGCCAAACCCCTGCCTAAGGTAAACATCGGTTCTTTTTATTTGATCTTTTAGCAGGAAGTGTTCCGTAATCTTCATTCTGAAGAGCTGACTTACACTGACAAAGTTATTGGAAATGGGGAAATGAGAACTTCAAACAGAAATTCTTACCTATTTTTTTCCACTACGAGGTTATGAATTTTATTTTTGTTAATAGTAAATGCAAATCTGAAGATTTTCACCATGACATTTAAACAAAGGTTTCACACTGTTAAACATATGAGAAAATAGTAGTCATCCACTCCAAATACACTGATAAGTGTCTAGCAAATCCCACAGAGAAGTGATGGGCATACATAGAAACAAAAGAAACACAGTGTCTGCCCTAAAACAATTCATTCTACATTGGAATAGAGACTGTAAATAAGTAATAGAAATTGTTTTGTAAATGTTACAATGATGAAAGACCACAGGTGTTCCCTGGTAGAGCAAGACTGCAGGTGACCTTAGGAAAATCCCTGTAGAGAACATGGCTCACTCTCCATAGCTACCTGACAGAAAGCTGAAAGAGAACATGCAGAGCATAAATGCTGTATACTTAAAGAATGTGTATTATTTTCTGCCACTTATATTTAAAATGTGCCCCACTTAGTGCACAATTAGAAAAGGACTCTCTTTTTTTTGACTCTCTTTTTTTTTTAATTTTAATGGTACATTTTAGATGTACACGGTAATAACATTCATCATAGGGAATTTGTACCTGTACATGATCTATTTTCCTGCTTCTTTTTTTTTCCCATTCCTCTCCCTTCCCTTCACTCCCTGCTCTCTGCTTCCACAAAAGCCTTGCTTCCATTTTTTCTTTCTATTCTTTATTTCTCTTGTCCCTCTGTTCCTTTCCTACTCCCCCTTCCTTGTTCCCCTTTCCATTTGAACACTTTCTTACCTTTCTTAATATCATACATTTTAGCCTTTATTTACACTTTCAGTTTCTCACATCAGTGAAACAATGCAGTATTTAAACATGTGTGTTCTATTTATTTCACTTAAGAGTATGGTCTCAAGATGCATCCATTTATCTCGAAACATCTCAAGCTTATCATTCATTATGGCAGAGTAGTACTCTATTGTATTAAAAAAAAAAACCCACAATTTCTTTATCCATTCTGCTGTTGATGGGCATTTGGGCTGTTTTTAAAATTTAGCAATTACAAACTGTGCCATTATAAATATGGATGTGCATATATTGCTGTGGTATGATGCTTTTAACTCTTTTGGAAAGAAGGGGAATAACTGGGTCAAATAGAATCTCTACTCCCAGTTCCCTGAGGAATCTGCACACTGATTTCCACAGTGGTTGCACCAGTCTACATTCCCACCAACAGTGGAGAAGGGTTCCTTTTTCTCCACAGCCCCTCCAGCATTTGTTACTGGGGATTTGCTGATAACAGCCATTCTTTCTGGAGTGAGATGGAATCTTAGTGTTGTTGTAATTTGTATCTCTCGAATGATAAGTGAGGTTGAACACCTTTTACTATGTTTATTTGCTGTTTCTACTTCTTTTGAAAAGTATCTATTCATTTGAGCTGCCCATTTTTGGATTGTGTCTTTAAATTTGGGGGGTTTGATTTTTTTTTCTTAGTTCTTCATATATTTGAGATATGAGTCTTTTGTTGGAGAATCAGGGGGCAAATTTTTTTCCAATGCTGTGGGTTTTCTCTTCACTCTGTGGTTTCTTTTGCTGTGAAAAAGGTTTTTGATTCTTTGTGATATTTCCTGGGCAACTGGGGATTTGTTCATAAAGTCTTTGCCTACACCTACGTCTTCAAGAGTTCTACTTATTCTATCTTCCAGCAGATTTAGTGTTTCTCTTTTAATATTTAGATCTTTGATCCACTGTGATTTTAACTTAGTGCATGGGGAGAGATACGGGTCTAATTTTAACCTTCAGCATGTGGAGAGTCAGTTTCTTCAGCATCATTTATTAAAGAGGCTATCTTTCTTCCAGCGAGGTTGTTTGGCTCCTTTGTTAAAGGTAAGGTGACTGAGAGTGTTTGGACATGTTTCTTCATCTTCTAATCTGTTCCATAGGTCCTCAGGTGTGTGTTTTATTTTGATTTTTTTGTGTGTGTTTTTTGCCAGTTCCATGCTGTTTTTATGACAGTAGCTTTGTAATATAATTTCAGGTAAGGGACTTTGATTACCTCTGTTTTGCTTTTGTTGCCCAGGATTGCTTTTGCTATTCTAGGTTTCTTTTGATTCCAAATGAATTTTGGAATTGTGTTCTCTAATTCTGTAAGATATGTTATTGGTATTTTAATTGAGATTGCCTTAAATATGTATAACAGTTTTGGGAGTATGACCATTTTCATTATATTGGTTCTTCCTACCCAAGAACAAGGGATATCTTTCCATTTTCTGATATCTTCTTCAATCTCCTTTTTTTTAAAGTATTGTAGTTTGCAATGTATAGCTCTTTTACTTCCTTTGTTAGATGGATTCCTATGTACTTCATTTTTTTGGGATGCTATTGTGAAAGGTATTATTTCCCTAATTTCTCTCTCAGTGAGTCTGTTGTTTGTATATAGGAATGCTATTGATTTTTGATTGTTGACTTTGTATCCAGCTGCACTGCAGAATTTGGTTATTAAATCTAGAAGTCTTTTGGTAGTTTTGGGGGTCTTCTTTATAGAGTACCATTTCATCTGTGAATAGTGATAATTTAAATTCTTCCTTTCCTATTCTTATTCCCTTTATTTCTTTCTCTTGTCTAATTGCTCTGGCTAATGTTTCCAGAACTATATTAAATAAGAGTAGTGAGAGTGGACAACCTTGACTTGTTCCATATTTTAGAGTGCAAGCTTTTAGCTTTTGACCATTTGGTATAATATTGGCTCTTGGTTTGCCATAGAATGCTTTTATCAGATTGAGATAAAAAACACCTATTCCATTTTTCTGCAGCATTTTTATCATAAATGGGTGCTGGACCTTGTCAAATGCTTTTTCTATGTCTATTGTGATGATCATATTGTTTTTGTCTTTGGCTCTGTTAGTATCATGTATCACATTTATTGATTTGCATATGATGAACCATCCCTGCATCCCTGGAATGAATCCTACTTGGTCATAGTGTATAATCTTCTTGATAATTTGTTGCATGCTGTTTGCCAGTACCTTATTGAGGACTTTTGTGTCTATGTTCATTAAGGATACTGGTCTGTTGTTCTCTTTTGTGGGTAGATCCTTCTATGTTTGGTTATCAGGGTAATGTTTGCTTCCTGGAATGAATTTTGGAGTATTGTTTCCCTTTCTGTTTTGTTAAGGAGTTTGAGAAGTCATATCATTAAATCTTCTCTAAATTTCTTGTTGAATTCAGCAATGAATCCATCAGGGCCTGGGCTTTTCTTTGTTGGCAAGTTTTTAATTGCTTCTTCAATTTCAGGAGCTGATTTTGGGTTATTTAGACTTTTTATATCTTCTTGATCTGGTTTTGGTAAATCATATGTATCTAGGAATTTGTCTATTTCTTCTGTTTTTTATCTTATTAGAATACAGGTTCTCAAAGTAGGTATTGATGATCTTCTGGATTTCTGCAGAATCTGTTGTGATTTCACCCTTTTCATTCCTAATTGCATGAATTTGAGTCTTTTCTTCCATTTTTTTTATAATGTTGGCTAAAGGTTTGCCAATTTTATTTAATTTTTCAAAGAACCAACTCTTTGATTCATTGATTCTTTGTATCATTTTTTTACTTTTAATTGCATTAATTTCAACTCTGGTCTTTATAATGTTCTCTCTCATATGAGTTTTGGGTTTGACTTGCTCTTCTTTTCCTAGAAGCTTCAGGTTCAACATTAGGTTGGGTTCACTCTATTTTTCTGATTTGGAAGTTCGGTGCTATAAATTTCCTTCATAGGACTGCTTTCATTGTGTCCCATAAATTTCAGTAGGTTGTACTGGCATTATCATTCAATTGTGGAAACTGTCTAATTTCTGCTTTAATTTCATCTGTGACCCATTGATTGTTCAGGAGGGTGCTATTTACTTTCCATGTGTTTATGAAGTTTTTGTGGTTCCTTTTGCCATTTATTTCTAGTTTCACTGCACTATGGTCTGATAGTATGCATGAAATAATTTCAATTCCTTTGCATTTACTTAAGCATATTCTATGAATTAATACATGGTCTATTTTGAAATTCCCATGTGCAGCTGAGAAGAATGTGCATTCTGATGTTGTGGGGTGGAATATGCATCTACCAAGTCCATTTGTTCAAAAGTTTGGCTTAGTTCTCATATGTCCCTGTTGACTTTTTGTTTAGTTGATCTGTCTATTTGTGACAGAGGGGTGCTGAAGTCCTCCATTATAATCATATTACTGCTTATTTGGGTTTTTGTGTCTGTTAATATTTGTTGTATATACTTAGATGTGCTGGTATTTGGTGGATGTATATTTATGACTGTCATCTCTTCTTCTTGGATTGTTACTTTTACAATGATGTAGTGACTTTCTTCATCTCTCTTAATGAGTCTTGTCCTGAAATCCACTCTGTCTGCAAACAGAATAGCTATCCCTTCTTTTTTCCAGGTTCTTGTCACATGAAGTATTGTTTTCCATTCACTGAGTTTCAGACTATGAATTTCTTTTTGAATTAAATGTATTTCTTGTATGCAGCATATTGCTAGGTCTTGCTGCTTGATCCATTCTGCCAGTCTGCTCTTTTGATATGTGAGTGGAGACCATTTACCCTGATGGTTATAACTGATAAATGTTGACTTATTCTTGTCATGTTATTTACCTGCTGTTGGTTCCCTATTTTTCCCTTCTGTTTAATTACTTTCCTTGCCTGAGGGATTCATTCTGTTGCAATTCCTAGAGGTGTTGTCCTCATTTTTTCTTTCCAGAATGTCCTTCAGAATATTTTGGAGTACTGGTTTGGCAGTCATGAATCTATTCTGGTGTTCCTTATCATGGAATTATCTTACTTCTCCGCTGATTTTGAAAGATAGTTTTGCAAGGTACATCAATCTGGACTGAAGGTTGTTTTCTTTTAGGACTTGAAATTCTTCACGTAAGTCTTCTTGACTTGAGGGTTTGTGTTAAGAAGTCTGCTGTGATTCTGATGGGCTTTCCTTGATAGGTTATTTGTTTGTTTTCTCTAACATCTTTCAATATTCTGTTCTTGTGTTGAATTTTTGGAATCTCAATTATTATATACCTTGCGGTAGATTTTTGTTGATCGTGTCTAATTGGGGTTCTGTACACCTCATTTATCTGTATGTTAAGTTCTTTTTCCATGCTTGGGAAGTTTTCTGCCATTACTTCTGTGGACAGGTTTTTTATGTCACTTGTTCTGCTGATAATTTCAATGGAATTTTTAATCTCCTGGACATCTGTTTGAATCTGTTTCATGGATTCCATTTCTTTCCTATGTTGGGTATCTATGGTTTCCATCATTTTCTAAGCTCTCCTATTTCTTTATCTGTATCTGCTCTAGAGTCACTAATCATGTCTTTCTTTCTGAAAATAATTTCCATTTTGATGTTTTCTAGAGCCTCATTCATCTGCTTTGATTCTTCCACTGTTCCTGCTTCCAAGTGTCTGTGTGGGAAGCTTTCAGATTGTTCCACCTCTTTTCCCCCCTGGGTTTGTTTTTGGTGAGCTGGAGGTCTGGGGTTGCATTTTGTTTATGTGTCTTCCCTTTTTCTATTTCTTCTTCTTTAATTTGGTTCTTGAGTTGATCCTTATGAATTGCCTATGGCCAGTAGCTTATTTTTGTCAATATAGAGAACCCTTTGGAAATGACTTCTTCCTAAAAGATGTCTTCCAGGTACAGCTGTTTTTTGTATTTTGAGCCTGTTGCAAGATCTCACTTCTTTAATTTATTGGGGCTGAGAAATTACTGGCTGTTTGGCCAGCCTCTGCTTCTTTGACCCTGGCCCATAGTATTGTTTATGACCCTCAGGCAATCTCAGTCTTAGCATACAAGGAAAAACTGATTACAGCCATTCTGTTACTTTGGCCAAAGTAGTATAACCACGAACAGCAATAGCATCAAACACCCCCTAGAAAATGACAAACTGTGGTAACTACTGATCTGCCAACTTTAAACATATGAACTAGATTTGTAATTATATAACAATATCCAAAATAAAGCAGAAACTTGTACACAGGAAAAATGCTCACAACATTGCAATTTTACCCTCAGGAGAGAAAATTCAAAAGAGATTAGGAGGAAATAATAGAGAAATAGAAGAAGAGGAAGAGATATGAAGCAAGTTTGGAGGACAGGGGAAATTGTGCAAAGTTTGTGGAACTAGTAAAGAAAACAGGAGGGAAAGAGAGTAGGAAGAAGTAAAAACAAGGAAAGAACAAAACAATAACAGCAAAAAACTAGAAATTCACTTTCCTATAAAAAAGGAAAAAAACAAACAAAAAAGAAGAGTGGAGAGGGGAAAAATACAAAACAAAACAAAAAGAAAAGCAAGGAAAAAAAAGGTGACAACAACAGAAATGTCTGCTTCCACATATGTCTCTGCTGTCACTGGTAGACAAAGCAGACAGGCCCAGGTAGGTCCTTGTTGATCAATCCCAGTAGCAGATTTATGGCAGGGTAGTGAGTGTTCACAGCTGGGTCCAAGAGCAAGGCTTCACCAATTCCACTGATGTTCAGTCTGATCTCTGGCTCTGGGATTGGAACTCAATTTGTTCAGCTGGAGACACACCGTGCATCTCCCACTGGCTTGGATTTGGTTCCCTGCCAGTTTGTACTTGGCTCCTTGCCTGCCTGCCAACTTGAGTTTGAACGCTACACTGCCTTGCCCCACCTTGCCCCAGCATCAAAAGTCGCTGGCAGCTTTTCTGAGTTCTGAGCTCAGCTTCTTTCCAAGATGACAATCAGCCAACTGCCACCCTCTACTGGAGGACATCTGAACCCAGATGACTCACCAGCCACTACAGTCTGCTGTGTCTGCCACTCCACTCCACTTGTGGGTCTTTCTGTGGAGGTTTCTGGGGTCACCAATAGTCATAGTGAGTCTGCAGCCTCAAGCTGCATCACCTGTGACAAGAGCTGGGGCCATGAGGTGGGCAACAAGCAGGGCCATGAGCTGGAGTTCTGGGAGAAAGCACTGTCTCTCTGTCAACTTCTTCTGTGCTGTTCTGTCCTTTTGCTTCCCCCATGGGCTTCAACTCTTGTTTCAGATCCCTGCTGGGTCCTGGGGACACGCTTCCCTCCTTCTTTTCTTCCCTTCATTGCTATAGTCCAGTGTCTGTACAACAAATCTCGGAGAGGCTTTTTCTTGGCTTCTCACTGCTCCACCATCTTCCTGGAAGTCTAGAAAATGATTCTTTAACCATATACAGTGACACTTCTTATGAAGAAATTTAACAATATGCTAAATATTACTTTATACAAATAAAACTAAAAAAAATTTTACTGAACTATTAAATGACATTGAATGATTTTAAGAACAATTTTCTTCAGTCTTATTGACAACAATATGTAATAAGATTCTTTTCAAAATTTAAAAGCTAATATCTGTTTATAAGCCAATTGAAGTTATGCATGGTGACTCACAATTCCAAAGCAAAATTAAGACTAATAAAAAGTCCATGAAGTCCAACCCTGTTTTAAAAGATTTCTCCATTTACACGAAAGGGAAATGACAGACTCAGCAAGAGAAATGAGAGCAGGAATAGAAAGGAGGACAAGAAGAAGAATAAGTGGAAACTGAATCATGATACATGTGTATCAATGTCTCACTATATTCCATAAACATATAGAAGTAAAAGCATCAATTAATTATTGAAAATGTTATGAAGGAGAACAAATTCTCATATGTAGACATTTGCTTCATAGAAAACTCAGGTGAAATTTTATATGGAAAAATAACTAACGTGTATAATCAACATTGATAGCAGTTATTCATAAAAAATTTGGAAGTAATTTAGATATATAACATGGGGGCATGATTTAAAAAGAAACTTTTTAAAGCCCATGTATATGTACTTAGTTTTACCAATAAAGTTTTAAAAATGAATGCATACAAATTTCTTTTATGGATGTGCTCGGTAGGCATTGAACCCAGGGCTGCATGCATGCTGAGCATGTATGGTATCATTGAATTATAACTCCAGACCTAACAATATACTAATTTCAGGTCAGTGGTATCTTTGCATAGAGATGATCTCATTTACTTAATTACTCTTTTAGACTTTATACCTTTCCACATGTTTTGTAAGGAGCTTTTTTGAATGTCATAAGAATTTTTCAGAAAGAAAATGTCCTGTTCACTTCAGTGACTAATTTTTGTAAAGGGATTTGCTAATTAGTAATATAGGGATATATTTTCCACAGCAAGAGGGTAGAAAACATTTGATTAGCGTATACATGTGAGAAAAAACACAAAATACAAGTGATTTAAATAGTGCTCCAGGTCAGAGGATTCCTACAGAAAAACTGGATGCACCACGTGAGTCACAGGCAGGCACACTTTGAAAGAATCTGCAGCCAGAAGTTAAAATTCCAATTTTTGTGACTGTTATGGACAATGAGAGTCAATTCAGAGAACTTGAAATGATTAGGAAGAATATGATTGGGAAGATGCATACAATGCTTAGGTTGGTAAAGGTTGATGATTTTATTTGTTTGCTTTTTGAAACAGGGACTCTATGTATTTTAGGCTGGCCTTGAACCCTCCCTCATATGTTCTATTCATAGCAATTGGAGCCAGGACTCAGATGTGTTGTGGCAAAACCAGAGTTCCCCGTAGTGTCTGGTTGGCTCTCTCTGACTTTCCAGAAGACTGAGGCCAACAAGTAGAATGAAAGTAATGCTTTATTCTTAATGTCTTTGCCGCTACTTGCATTGTTTGGGAGGTGAATGAAGGTCCATTGTCACGTTAGAGAGATTGGGATAGTCCAAATCTGCGGATGATTTCTTTAAGAAACACCTTGACTGCCTCTGTAGCCTTTTCTGGGTGGGTAGGAAAGACTTCAATCCAGCCTCTAAAGGTGTCAATTAGGACCAATATCTGTTTAAATCCTCTACATGGTGGCACACAAGTAAAGTCTAATTGCCTGTCCTCTCCAGGGCATGGCCCTCTCCTCTGTACAGGTTCTAATAAAGGAGGAGGTTTAGGCTTGCCCAGGTTATTGTAGGCACAGAGCAGGCAAGCTTTGCAGACCTGTTGTCCCTAGTCCTAATCCTATGACAACTTGAGTGACCATTTTCAATGTATCATCTTTTCCCATATGGAAAGAAACATGAATTGTTTTTATAGCTTTCCACTTTATCTTTTTGGGAAGGCCCAGCTTCTCTTCTAAATACCACCAGAGTCCCTTTTTAATTCTCCTTGTCCTAAGGCCCATTTATTTCCCTCGAGAGGAGTGGGAGTATAGGCTTGTTATAATGGTTCTTCGGGAACTAGGAATAAAGCTACAATCTCAAAGGACTGTAGGGCTGCCATTTTTGCCTCCCTGTCAGCCTTTTGATTTTTCAGGGAGAATTCAGACTTGTCTCTGTGATGTCCTTTGCGGTGCATGACTGCATATACCATGCAGCACTATTACCTGTCAGCTAATTTGATCAGAGAGACTTGGTGTAGACCCAGCAAGTAAAGCCTGTTTTGGTCTCAGCTGGAATTTGAGAATCATTTTCAATTTTGTTAATGAATATCCTCCTAGCAAAGGAGTAGGACACTGGCACAATTGAAAGCTCACAGTTAAACACTTGACCTTCAAAGTGAAACATCAGAGAAGGAGTAAAGAATCTCAGACTAGAGGTTCCTTTGACCCAAACTATGACTATAGACTTAGAGGAGAGTTTTCCAAAGGAGGGAATCAAAACAGAATGAGCCACCTTTGTATCTATAAGCAGTTGAATTGGCTCACTCATGACACCAAGATTACCCACACAGACAGCAAGTTAATTTATCAAAATATAAAAACCAAGAAGAAGGCATGTTCAAGTTAGGATATGTGGACACCGAGCAAATTTAACAAAATGCACAAACGCATGGAAAATGAGTCCTACCTTCAGAGTGAGCACAAGCAGCTAGAAAGAAAAACAAATGCCTGTATTCCCTTCCCCAGTCCCCATAGCCAGAAAAGCAGCAAACAGCTCTCTGCTCACCCTGAGAACAGTTTTCTGCGTTCTTGGCCTACATCCCTAACTCCAGGTCCTTCTTATCTGAAAGAAAGAATTGGACAAGAGAAGCAATAATGGTGCCAAAAAAGTGTATTTGAAAAAAAGGGGTAAATGGGTATGAGAAAAACAGCTCTGCAGAGTGAACTAGAGCCAAACAAAGAAAAAAGACAGTGAAAAGCAAAAATAAAAGTAAAGTCAAGTCTGAGAAACCTGGCATGATCTACCGTGCAGACTCACACACAACAGCAGCTCTCTCCATCTTGGCCCTCCTTCTTTTATGCTTTCAGGGTGATCGTGTGAGCTCACTAGTAGTCCTATGTAAGGCTCCAGCTGTTTCTCAGTGATCTTGTAATTAACAAATCTCACCCCTTTTCCCAGCCAGATTTGCCACACTCAATCTGCTATAACATGTACACAAAAGAATACTAAGCCCTATAAGCATAGAAAATTGGGGCACATGTTACATTTAATACCCTTGTGAAGTTACATTAAGAAAAATTAACCCCTCAAAATAACAGAGAAGTAATGTATAAATCCACTTGTATGATGTGTCTAGATTAGTCAAATTCCAAGACAGAGAATATAGATATATACTAGCTAATGGTCCAGGAAAAAACTAAGGAGTATATATTTAAGGCATTTTCAGTGTTATGAGATGAAAATATTCTGCAATTTGCTTGCAAAAGAATGTATGTGTTACATTACTGACCTAAACACTGTATAGAGTTATAATTATAGATGTTATGTATGTACATTTTAAACATTTATTAAAGGACTCACTATTAACTTGTGGTACTACATGATTTCCTTTAGTTGGAAGACTTTACCAGCTCTTTCCAATGTGTGGCTGCTGTTGCTCCTTTGTGACAGAGCAAATTCTCCCTTCACAGGAAATAGAGGACTTTGTGCAGAGCTCCGGAGAACATGGCATTGTGGTATTTTCTCTGGGGTCGATGATCAGGAACATGACAGAAGAAAGAGCAAACGTGATTGCTTCAGCCCTTGCACAGATTCCACAGAAGGTGAGATAAAGTGCTTCAGTGGTGTACAACTACTTAATGTGTTATACAGAGTCAATTACAGAGATGCTCTCGGTGAAAGATACACCATCATTATTTGTCTTGTTTAAGGCACAATTCACTATTAGAACAAAGCTATCAGTCACACGTTCCAGGAGTACACAGAGCGCTTAGTGTAACATTGTAATGAGAAAGAAATGTACTTGCAAAGTGCATTGTGAAGTTGGTATTAGAGTGATATCACAGGCAGAGATACAGAAGTCACCAAGTTCTGCCTTGTCATTTCTTCATTTTCCTTGTAGTATTACCTAAAAAACTGTGTTTACTATAGAAATGGAAAGAATTCAGTTAAATATTCATGACTTAAAGCAGCAGCACAATAAGATAAACAAATATGAGCAGCCAGAATTGTATTACTCAGATTCCTTCTATGTGATTCTGGCTCCTTTACTCATAAATGCTGGAATGGACTTCTCCATAATGCAGTTCTTGGTGCTATTCACAAAAAGGCAGAACATGACTCACCAACAGCGAGGATTAAGCATAACCATCAATTTGATTGGCTTGAGAGTTGCCTAGAGGATTTGCAAATCACACTCACAGGTGTGTCCGGGTAGGTAATGGAGGCATGACCTTAGATCACAGTCTCTTGCCACTTTCTTTCAGGCATTTTTTTTTTCCCTACTCTGCTGCCTGGCCACCATAAACTAAGCAGTTTTGCTCTGTCATGCTCTTACCTCTTAATGCTTTTCCCTTGGAGTAAGCCAACTATGGACTGAATGTGCTGAAAACACAGGCACATGAAGTTTTCTTCCTGTCGCCTGTGGGTGTTGTGTACTTTATCTTAGCAATGGAGAAGCTGCCTAGTACAGACAGTTGGCACCATGTAAGTGGGGTCATTGCTGTATCTGTTCAAATTGTATGAAAGTTTTGAAACTGACTTGTCAGGGAACATTGGAGAGATTTAGAGATACAGGTGAGGAAAATTCAGGCTTCTGCGAGCTGAGCCTGAGGAGGCATCCTGGTCAGAGCTCAGAAGCCCAGAGTGCCAATGGAAATGTAGACAGTAAAAACCAGGCTCAGGAGACTTCGGTGAGCATGGAAACTCTACTAGAAACTAAACTAGAAGCCATGCATGTGGTACTGTGGCAAAAATAAACTTGTTTTCATTTCACCCTTGTTCTGAGACATTGTTGCTAGAAGAATTTAAAGACAATGAACTGTTTGATCTTCAGGAAAATCAAGGCAGCCCAGTATTTGGGATCTGGCAGTGAATGACAATTGCGAGTATAAATCAGAGCGGCATTATTTATTTATAAATAAATAAATAAATAAATAAATAAATAAATAAATAAATAAATAGAACTGCATGTAAATCTGAGGCCAAAAAAGGTGTGGTTGCTGAAGAGACTGGGGCCATTGAAATGAAACAGTAACTTCCAACCAGGACAGGAAGAAAGAGTTGGTGGGGTACTCTCAGAAATTACCAAGATTTGACCCTTTGAAAGCTCGAGAGTCAAGAGGAAAAGGTTTATTTTGAAAAGAGAAACTTGGGAGACCTGCTTTAGGAGAGTTTCCTAGAGAACTGGTTCACTGGGATTTATTTTCACTGTGCTCACCCATCAAGGCATGCAGAGAACACAAGTGTAGAGACAAAGGGCAAGGAGCCTGGTTATGGTTCCTGCTGGTGGCACGCCCTGTCATCATCTATATGATGCTTGTTTTATGCACACTTGCAACTCAAGAGTAGTAAGGTCCAGGAGGCGTCGATATAGATTTTAAGTGAAGGCGTGGGAGGTCAGACAATGAGCTAAGAGGGCAATGTGTGAAGCTCCTGCTTTCCAATGAACCTGACAGTGCAGTGGAGACGCTGAGAAGTCAAAAGTGCAGGTATGGGGAGCATCTGGTAAGGAAAGCAATGAGGAGTATGTGGAGGCTGCCCAAGAAAGAGGCTATGTGCTTTGCAACCACCAAAAGCCATATAGGTCCAGCTGCCCAAACTGTTTGGAACTCAGATGTCACCACCCTGTTCCCTGGGGGATGGACATCAAGTTAATGGTTGCCTGACTGGGTTTCCGGCTTACTTTTGTCTGATACTATGCAGTCCTGATGTTTCTCCCACTTGGAATGTAAATACCTAACCTGGTCAATGAAACATGGGAATTTGTAACTTGATTTTTATTTTACAAGAGAGTTCAGAGATAAGACTTTGTTTTGAGTCTCAGAAGAGACTGTGAATTTCGCTCTTGAGCAATGCTTGAACTGTTGAGACTTTGGGGAAATGACTATCAGATTTTCAGTTGTACACACCATATTTGAATCATGGTAGTCACAATTATGAACGTAATGTTGTTACTCTTTGAAAAGTAGATACGGTTTGGTTTAAGACTTGTTTGAGGGTCAAGTTGAAAAGAGGCGGAATGTGGTTATTAAGCTTTATTGTCAACTTGATTGTTTTGTGAGTTGCCAAGGGCACCAGTGAAGAATACATTTCAGTGTTTCCAGGAAGTTCGAGAAGGCATGGTCTGGGGAAATTTCTCCGCTTCAGGACCCCTTCCTCTCTGACACTGTTCCCCTGCCTTGCTTTCTGGCAATCGAGAGCTAAACAACTTTGTTCTGCCACTTCGTTCTCCCTTGATATTTCTCACTTGGAGCCTGCCAATCCTGAACTGCATCTCCTGAAACTGTGAGTCAAATAATATTCTCCTTTAAACTGTGGTTGTCAGCTACTTTTAGTTACTCCCAGTAATGGGAAAGCTGTCAAATACACCAGCTCTGAACACAGGTTCTAACCAAATCAACTACACTTAGAGAAATAGAAATTTCAACCTAACCTGGCAGATTTGCCACTGAAAGAGGAAGATGTAAGACAAAAAAATAGACTCTGTGCAATAAAAAGTTGTATACCTTATGGTCAAACTTTAATAAAATCACGTGAAATAAATGGTTACCAAAAAAAGTTCCTCAAATGGCATGTAAGAAAATTAACATAGTAGCACTCCAGAATTAGTATAAAACATAGATTCTTAAATGGGCAGTCAGGCATTTTACTAGATTCTTGCACTACAATTATAGTGACTATTTCTGAAATGTGATTATTTGACATTGACGAACTCACTTGTCTAAGATACTATTTATGTAATATTGAGACTTCATGTCAAATTTTAATGAAATGTAAAAATAAATACAGAAAAATATGTACTCTCTTTACATCACCATTTTAGTGGTTCTTATTATCATCTCTAGTTCTCATTTCTTTATCCCTCACATGATAGCCAATTGATCATGTGATTTCTTAATCTGTTTAGCATGGTATAATTTAAAATTTGGCTAAAGTAAAAATAGGATTTCTTCACTCAAAAAGGTTGTCTGGAGATTTGATGGCAAGAAACCAGACTCCCTCGGACCCAACACTCGGCTGTACAAATGGATCCCTCAGAATGACCTTCTAGGTGAGACGCTGGAAAACAAATCCTGAAACATGTATAACAACCCCCTGAGAAGATAACAGTTCTTGGTGAAATAAAAGTATTGAAAATTTACTGTGAACAATGCCAAAATTTCCCAAATTATTTTACATTTACTTTCCAGTCTTCAGGGGGAAATGTATAAAGAACAACTTTTGGCATTTTATTACGCAAAGTAACAGTCTTCATGGTCAGAATTTTTCAACAGAGGCTGGGGATTTAGCTCAGTTGTTCCCTGAGTTCAATCCCTAACACAAAAAAAAAAAAAAAAAAAAGAATTTTTCAACCACTTCCCGCTTTGTCTTTCCACTCTTATCTCTTTTTCTTTATTCCTATAATTTGCCTACTCCAGGGCTATTTCAACTGTGGCTGAACACTTTCTATTTTACTACTTCTGGCTCTTTATTTTACTTAGCAAATATTCAAGGTCATAAATTGACAAAATAGTTCTTGATGAAAACTAAACTTTCCTTTCCATCTCAAGAACCATTAATACGCCCTGCTGCACTACACACCCTACATATCAAACTCAGTAACTTCACAATGTGTTTAGGAGAACATATCCTCACCATGACCCTTCCTACAATTTCCCATGCTATATCTTTCTCCCCAGAATGTGTTCTTTCTTTTTGCCCAACGAGCATTCTTGTTTTCATTTCTCAAGCTTCAATTCATACACCATCTTTTCCTTGAAGCCTTCACTTACCACTCAGTGGACTAAACACTGGCAACATAGTTTTATGGTTATAATGATTGGTTACCTAGGAAACACTTCATCTTTCACTGACTGATAGTTCTCATTTTATATTTAAGATTATAATCAATAATTTTCCTTGGGCTGGGGATTTAGCTCAGTGATTAGAGTGCTTGCCTTGCAAGCACAAGGCCCTGAGTTCGATCCCTGGTACCACACACAAAAAAAAAAGAACTAAAAAAAAAAAAAAAATAAAATAATAATAATAATAATAATAATAATAATAATTTTCCTTAAACTCTCCTCATGCCAGGTCATCCAAAGACCAAAGCTTTTATAACTCATGGTGGAACCAACGGCATCTATGAGGCGATCTACCACGGGGTCCCCATGGTGGGCATCCCTCTATTTGGGGATCAACCTGATAATATTGTTCATATGAAGGCCAAAGGAGCAGCTCTTAGAATGGATTTCCTCACAATGTCCACCACCGATTTGCTCAATGCATTGAGGACAGTCATTAATGATCCCTTGTGAGTACACAATTTTTTTCAAATAGGCAAGTTTTGTAGAACGGTTATCCTGACAGTAAAAATAGGTATCATCTTATTTTAAGCCTAATCTTGAAAATTGAAATGATTTAAATACAATGAAATTATTTTTACTCTTAATCAGTGGTTTTAACTGCAAATTGACCACATAGATTTACTGCATGACCGGTTATTGATAAAACAATTTAAAAACTCATTAAATATGTTTACCATGCAACTAAATGTAATGAATACATTTTATTTATATGATGGAATCCACACATGAAAAGGATAATGAAATATGATAAAATATTTCAAATCAATACCTAAACTTTCTGCGTATTTTGTCCTAGTGTACAGAAAGCTGAATAATATAAGAATCTTCTCTACATATAGTATCATAACATCAGATTACACAGAGTTCAATATGCTGGAATATGTTGTTCCACACACACGAGGTGTTTTACTTTTGTCCTCCTTTTCTCATGTCTCAGTACTTCATTTTCATCTGCTGCTGAATAATGTAACTTAGTGTTACATGGGCCACCTTTATTCATTCATGAGCTGTTTTGTCATTTCCAATATTGACTATGATGAGCACAGCTCATCATACATGTGAATACATGTTTGTACTTCTTTTGTATATTAACAAAGAGTACAATTACTGCCTCACTTGAGAACTTAAAGTTATTCAGTAAAGGTCACTGTATGTTCCAAACATGTTTAATATTTTACATTCTGATTCAGCAGTGTAAGGAGGTTCTAATTTTCTCACATCATCTCTAAAACTTATTATCATGGAAATTTTTGATTACAGACTTTCAAGCAGTCACAGGTGCTATCTTATTGTGATCTCACTTTTCATTTCGCTGATGTATAAAAGTAACACATAGTTGCTCACATGGCTATAGGTTATTCGCATGTATACTTTGATGAGGTAACCTTTGCAATCTCTAAAACTTTTCTTAATTAGATCATTTGTCTTCTTACTATTGCACTGTAAGATATCTCTGTATAGTGTGGATTCAGGTCCATTTGGAGATATCAGATTTGAAAATATTGTCTTCCATTCAAAATATGTGAATTCATCCCTTTCTTGATGATGCATTTTAAAGTACAACAGTTAGTAATGCAAATAAAATATATCTTCAGTAATCAAATTTTCCAATACAACACAAGAAATAATTTTGTAAAATATGTAGTCCCTCATATTTCTTATATTAAATCAGCATTATGTAAAATTATCAGTGATAATAATATTCAAGGAGGATACCATTACAAGAATATCATTACCAAACAGAAATTAGTACCAAAAGTGAATGGTAAAACTTCTTTAAAAATAGTTGAGACAATAAAGAAAAAAGGGAAATAGGGTTGGGAAAATAGGAGTGGATATGTAGAATCAGATGAGAGATTTATATAAATTTTAATACTTACATTAATGATCACAGACTAAATCATTGAAAGCCAAATACCAGTTGGATTTTAAATCTCGCTATATATTCTGTTTATGAAATATGTCTTATGTTGGGGTTGGGGATTTAGCTTGATGGTGGAGCACTTCTGAGGCCCTGAGTTCCACCCACAGGGTGCCTCCCAAAATAATAAAAAAATAAATAAAATATGTCTTATGTAGCTATACAGGAAGGCTATGGGGAAAAGTGTAAGCACGATTTTTTTAAGTCATCATAAAGTAAGCTGTTGTAGCTTTATCAACATCAGAAAGTTGGCCAAACTATAACTAATATTTAAATGAATATTTTAAAATGATAATGAGTCATTCGATATAATATAATTTCTTAATTTTTGTACCTATTTATTAAGACTCACATCAAATAACTCCAAACTGGCCAAGATAAAAATATAAATACACACCTATATTCACAATAGGGATCTTTAAAATACCTTTATCAATAAATAGAAAATAAGTAGCAATAATGAATGAGTACATCAGACTTGAAAAACCTGTGTGGAAACAAATGGAAACTAAGTGAAATATGTAAGTATCTGTGACACAAAACTGATAAGTACATTGGAGAAAATCAAAAATGTATTTTCCAGACATAGTGGAAATAAGACTTTTTATAGTTTAAAAACTAGTTAACTAAAGATTTTTCTAGATTTGAGATTTAACCAATACACTTTTAAACACTTAAAATTCAACAAAGAAATTATAATTGTATATGGATTTTTATGATGGCAATTTTATTTCTTAGACTATAAAAACCCAAAACACATGAATCAATAAACAAATATACACACAGGAAAGTGTACAATGGCATTATATATGATAGTGAGAAACTGACAACAATCCAAAATTTCAAAAAACATAAAATGAAGAGATAATCTGTGGCAATTGCACTAGATGGAATTAGGCAACTGCCACAAAAACATAGACACAAATGAGTACATGCTATATGAGTCACATATATAAACAAGAAAAAAACCCATGGGATTAGTACTCAGAACAGCACTTAATTTGGAGAAGGTACTAATGCTAAATCAGTCCACTAATGTGAACTGGTACTAGGCAAGTGTGACATCCAAAATTATTATTTGATTGTAGGTATATTGACATCTTTACTTCACAAAAATTATCAACCCAGTTATATAATAACCAGCCACTCATTAATGATAGGTGTATTTCATGAAATATCTCACATTTAAGATTTTATTGTGAAAATGTATTTTAAAAGTCTAGAGACAAAGAGCAAAGTAAACACAGAACAATACGGGAATGTGCATGGGAGAAAACCTTTCCTGTATGAGACATTTTGTGGCCATGTGACCCAAAGAATGGCTCTACACAATATTCTCAACATGATTAGAAGGTAGAAATATTGAGCACTGTAGTAGCCTGATCTGATGTGAATTTTAAAAGCACTCTGACTACTAGGTGGAAATCAGAGAGAGGAGGGTAGAAGCATGGAAATGGACTAGTTAACAGACATTTCACCCACTATGACACAATTCCTCTTCAAAAACTTCAAGATGATGGTTTCAGATGGTTTTTATTTATCTCACTTGTAGATTAAAAAAAAAAGATGCCTACAAGCAAACACCAACATAAAAGATAGACTTTCTAACATGACCTACCTCCCAGTATACCACTTTTACTGAGATTTTTTGGGTTTGTTTGTTTTTTTGTTTGCTTTTGGTTTTTTGTGTTTTTTTGTGAGGAGGTGGTACTTATTTTGACTCATCTTTATAAAAGTTTCTAAAAACGTTTGGTAGACTTGGGTAAATTAACTCACTTTCAATGTTGGTCTTTCTGTTTCCACTGTAGCTATAAAGCGAATGCCATGAGGGTATCAAGAATTCACCATGACCAGCCAGTGAAGCCACTGGACAGAGCAGTCTTTTGGATCGAGTTCGTCATGCGCCACAAAGGGGCCAAGCACCTGCAGGTTGCAGCCCACGACCTCTCCTGGTTCCAGTACCACTCTTTGGATGTGATCATGTTCCTGCTGGCCTGTGTGGCCACTGTGATATTCGGCATCACAAAATGCTTTCTGTTTTGTTGCCAAAAGTTTGCAAAAACAGGAAAGAAGAAAAAAAGAGAGTAGTCGTATCTATGTGAGGTTGACAGTCCTGTGAGATGGAGACTATATACTTAAAATTTGTCATTTTATTTCACAACAAGATGTGGCCAAGCCAATTCTTTCCCCTGACGACTTACCTAACAAATGCCAAGTATCATTTCCAAGATATTTAATACCTGGATAAGAGGCAGAAAAATTTCAGGCTATGAATAGGGAATCGCTGGACAAAAATAAAAAAAGATGTGTACCCACTGAAAATTACTACTGTAATTTATGCCTCATACCAAAACACTTTACCTAGCTTAGCTGTGGCTCAAAAGTTATTCATGAACAAAAGAACATTAAAAAGTTCACATAAGGTACAATATAATTTTTCAAATACTCTGCATATTGTACTTTGATCATTTTCTGAAGAAAATATTCAATAATTAGAATTTTGTAAAGAAAAGAATCTGCATTCCATTTGGCTTGGGGACATGGCCAGTGTGTATGATTTTTCAGGTTAGATTCACCTCAACATTTCTTCCTTCCCAAAAGATTTGGTCAAACATTTATGTTCTACTTGGTCTAGTCATTCTTCAGAGGAATATATTTAGAACAAGAGATAGAAGGTTTCCTAAATGCTTCCTGCTAACATCAAGGCTTCCGGCCTTGATGTTATTTGGAAGGTAATTGATTTTACATTCTCATTGTATGTTTTTCATAGACCTCTAAAAAATGACCTGCTTATTCTTTTCATTTGTAGGCTTTGACAATATATGTAAAGTCTCCACTATAGGTTGTAATAATGTGGAATTGATGCTCCAATAAACACTTCTTGAATTGTCAGTTCTTCCAAATGTACACGGACCTAGTGTGTCTCACTTTGCAGAACAAACACGGCATCAATAAACTATCTTGCAGAAACATTGCGAAATTCTATAAGTTTGGGGTAGACAGGCTGAAATGATTCTATTCTACAACATGGACTTTAGAATATATGTCTAATTTTCTCCGTTCTTCAGTATCCTACTGTCCTGTCCTCCCTCTGTAACGCTTAATGGAAAAATTAAATCATTTTGCCTAATTGAAAATGGCGTAATTTTCCTTATTCTTTAAACCTAGGCACTTTTATAGTTATCATAATCAATAACAATGAAAGTAATAGAAAATGATAGAAATTGCATGAGGAACACATAAATTGAGCTACAAATGCGATGAAGGCCCTGGTGAGCTTCATGGATGAACTTCATGCTAAAATTTATCAAACTTGAGAAATACACACCTGGCTTTACAGGGAACAAGACAATCATGCAAGCTGCATGACAAACCTTCTCCCATCACAGGCACTAATTTATTTTTTAATATTTAATTGACTTAGAACAATTATAGGAGAACTTGTGATACAACTTTCATGAAGTTTATCTAATGATTCACACATTTAAAAGAAAAATACAATCAATCCCATGCTCATCGTTAACATTAAAAATTCTTGCACATAATCTGGATTAATGTTTTTTAAATATATCATGCAATCCACGTAAAAACGAAGAATTTATATTCATTGTGTAGTGGGAGATATTATAAATAACCCATCAAAAATTGTAGAGTGCAATGTGCTGCAAATAGACAAAAAAGATGAACAGAGAATTCCCAGAAGCAAAAAACGCCCAGTAACACATAAGAAGGACAAAAGTCACTGATGCTTTAAGAAACAGAAATCAAGTCAAAAGATTTTTCCATGAATATCTGTAACCTGTGAACACCTGTGGAAAGGATTTCGGTGGGAATACAATTCCTCATAATTCTGTCAAATAAACTGCGCCAGCCATTTGATCCTGCAGTTCACCACTGAGGAATCTGTGACGCATAAGTGCTTCTACACACGTACTCGTATAGAAGACGCTATTTTCGAGTGTACGCGGGCACCAGCCAATGAACACACCTCCAGTTAAAGCTGTAATGTTGGCCGGCCATGGTGCCACGTGCCTGTAATTCTAGCCACCTGGCAGGTTGCGGCTCCGGATAGCTTAACCCCGGGAGCCTGAGACCAGCCTGGGGCACAGTGAGACCGTCTGCGTGAACGCTGAGCGGATGACATTGTATGAGATACAGTCATCCCAGAGAGTGGGCAGGTTCTACACACGCCACTGAGGGTTCTCCTTGCGAGGCTGCTAAAGATAAAACAAGTTTCAGAAAAGTTTTTGGAGTTAAGATTTTAAAAATTATTCTTTAAACAAATAGAATATATGTAAACTTACACAACTACAAAGAGAGAAGTCAGAGTGAATACACAGAATTCCAAGTAAGATAACTTAATATTTAGTAGTTCTGCAGTGTTTATTCTCTCAAAATAACATTTTCATGAATAAAGAGGCTTAAAATGTAGCAAAATAAACATGTATTTTCAAAAGCAAGCTGTAATATTTGGAATCATATGATCTATTTGTTGGTACTATTTGGGATTTTTCAGTGGAGAAGGAATCTGACAGTATCTATCGAGATCATTTACATGTGTTGTTAGGAAACCCATGCGTATGCACATTTTTTTTTCATTTTAAACCAAGAACATGTATTGGTACATTCTACATACAATGGTCACATTCATTACATTAATTCTGTACCTATACATGATGTATATTGGTTCTCCCCCCTCTCCCTCGCCCTTCCCATCTGCTCCCTCCCTCCCTATTTACAGCAGGTTCAGTCATCATTTTCCATATTTTCCCTTTCCCCTCTCTTTCCCCTGTTGCCTTTCTGCTTTTCCCCTTCTTTCTTTCTAGTATTCCTCTCCTCTGCAGACCATCCTCCTTTCATATAATATCTATTACATCTCTTTGTCCTTATTTACAGTTATGGTTTCTCATATCAGAGAAAAAATTCGATGTGTGCTCATGAGTGTCTGATTTATTTCACTTAAGAGTATGTTCTCAAGAAACATCGATTTATATACAAATGACTCTAGTTTATCCTTCTTTATGGCAGTGTAGTACTGCATCATGTAGAAAAGCCACATTTTCTTTAGCCATTCGTTGGTTGTTGGACATTTAGGTTGTTTCCAAGACTTAGCTATTACAAATTGTGTTGCTATGAACATGGTGGTGCATGTGTCCTTGTGGTATGATGATTTTAATTCTTCTGGGAAGATCCCCAGTAGGGGAATAGCTGGGTCAAATGGAACCTCCAGTTGTAGTATTTTGAGGAATCTCCATATTGATTTCCACAGTGGCTGGACCAGTCTACATTCCCACCAACAGTGGAGGAGTGTTCCTTTTTCCCCACAGCCCCGCCAGCATTTGTTATTGGTTGATTTTTCCATATACGCGGTTCTTTCTGGAGTGAGGTGGAATCTTAACGTTGTTTTGATTTGCATCTCTCGAATGACTAGTGATGT
>PVJO010011250.1:0-60521 GCA_004026905.1 Hystrix cristata
TCCACTATAGAAGGTTATTATCTGGCTGATTTAGACCTGCTTGTTAGCATCAGCAGTTGCCTTATCCAAAAGTGATTTATAAGTCAGCACACTTAAATGCAACCCATAATGTAAGTTGGCCTTTCATAGTTACCAGATTGAATGGCTCCTTGGAGAGGATATCAATCTTTATTAAAGAAGTTCATCAGGTTCAGCTCGGGGCTTTCTAAGGACAACAGAATATGGGAAACCCCACCTTCAGCACCTGTCTGGTAGTCCCCTCAGCCGGAGCCCACTTCCTTCTGCCCCACCCAGCTGCACCTATTGGGGAGAGCAGCACAGGGATTCTTCAGCCCGGGAGAGCAAGGTGGGAAAGGATCACCTCCCTCCTCCCTCCCCAACCGGCTCTCCTGCCCTGGCGGCCCTCCCATTGAAGGCCACATTCCTGGGCTTTCCGGGTGTGACTGTATCCAGGGCAGGACCTCGGAGCTTCGCCCAGCGGCTGCATAGTAAGCTGCTGTTCCGCGTTCCCTGGAGCAGTGTCTCACCTGAGATAGCAGACACTCATACACCACTGCGGGACATGGCTCCTTCCTCTCCCCAGCTCTCAGGGGAGGGAGAATTGGAGGAAGAGACTCTCTTCCTTCTCTGAGAGGTGTGTCCTGGTCTGGTCTGTGTGCCAAGGCAAGAACCTGTGCCCAGCCACCGTGACTCAGTGCCCCAGCACCACACACACCTGTGTGCAAACGGAGCGAGCTGTGTTCCAGTCACCAGAGCCAGCCCCTGCGGAGGGCACCTCCAGGCGGGCTGCAACGTATGCAGAGGAATTTGAAGGTATGTGATGACTGAAGTGTGACTCCTTGGAGTGCAGAGTGCTGTCACCAGGGCTGCTTAGTAGTCCCCCAGACACTGAATTCTGATTCAGTATCTCATTTCCTGAGGAAGGTTACACAAAGGGATGGAATTGGGAAAGTGGTGAGCGGAAACCACAGTGTGTAACTTGGGGACTCTGTTGGGACTCAAAACTGGGCTTTCTGACCCCAAAAAACACATGCTTCTCTGAGGGAGGGCCAGGCTGTGGGTCCTTGTGGTTAGGGAGGGGAGGGTGATAAGGATGGTGTATGAGCATCTGCAGAAACCACCAGCCACGCCGTGACCGCTAGCTAGTGACTCGTCACCCACAGTGACCTCCGGAGTCATGTGAAAGCTGCTTATTTTCGCTTCAGGGTGAGTTCATTTAAGCTTTGCCGGTACGATGTCAGCCGCATTCCCACCTTCACCCTTCCTGGCCTCCAGACCCTCCACACATTGATCCTCACGACCACCTCCCCTGCTTCTCACCGCGTTTTCTGAGAGATGGGCTCAAGCCTTTATGGGTCCTCTTCTCCCTTTCTCCTTCTTTAAAAAAAATCTGCTTATGTACATCTGATACACAGTGTAGTGCACTCTGCCAGAGATGGGGTGATGGGAAGCTGCTGCAGAAAGAAGGCAGGGAGAGGCGCACAGGTCCCCACGTTGTACTGCTCCCCACAGTGTCCTACTCCCCACGATGTCCTCGTCCCCAAGGTGTTCTGGTCTCAGGGTGTCCTGGTCCCCAGAGTGTCCTGGTGAGTCCTTCAAGCTGCAGGCTGGGCATGGCAGAGGCAGAAACCACACGGGTAGATGAAAACACATCCCGCAGTTTACCAGGCTATTAGTGCGAGCTATTGGCTATATTCTTTTTTCCCATTAAAAGACAAATCATCCCAATCATCACTGAAATGAACAGCATGTGACCAAGACCTACTATCCGGGCTCTGTAAGGAGCTCCTAAGAATCAATTCTTCAGAAAAAGACGAATAGACATATAAGAAACTTAGAACAGTGGCTTCTCTGTCAAGCCACAAAAGACAAAAATGGATACAAATGACCAGTAAACATCTGAAGAGAAGCTTCATTTTGCTAAAAACCAAATGTGAAAATTGAAACAATAAGAAAGCATGTTTGCTTTTCAGTTGGTCAATAGTAAGAAGAGGTTGAGGCCAGTGTGACAAAGCAGGCATTTCCACACCTTGTTAGTGTGCGGGGTACAGCCAGGGGCAACTAACTGGCCTGTCCTTCAGAACTCAAAATGCATGAATTTCTGAGGTGGTACTTTCCCTTCAAGCCAGAGGAAACCTAACTGTCTTGGATTAGGAGTTAGGAAAGAAAGCTTACTCAGCCGAGGGATGCTGGACAGTGGCTAGGAGTTCACAAAGCCAAGGTAGCAATGTCATGCTTTACTCCATAGCCAGCATGGAGCCCTGAAGGTGTCTCAGGTGGATGGTTGTGATGTTTTCAGCATGAGTGGTGGCAGGGCAGATAGTTTTGCCTCTAGAAGAATCATTTTGGGAAACTGATTGAAAAGCTTGCTTTTACTCTTTAGGAAATTGTGATGAAAATACTATTCATATGTGTAAGACTGCTTAAAAAGAGTTAGTAGCTTTGGGTGGATTTGTAACAATTAAGATTTATCTGCACAGCACTGAATGAGAAGCCATGTGCATTCACCTCAGGAGAGAGACTCACAGCCATGCTTACCACCTGCAGTGAAGCCCCAGAACCTGCCTCCGGGTCTCTCCAGCAGGCCTGGCCATGTCTCGGTACTTAGGCACTGATAGATTTGAAACCCAGATCCTTCCTTTTTCTGAATAGGGAAAAGCAAGCATAGGGAAGGGTAGAAAAGAAGATTGAAAATGATCAAGATATTATATAATATAAATTTCCCGAGATAAATGTAATTATTATGTATAGTAAATATACCATGAAAAAATTAAGTCACCCTGCCTGTTTTTCACACTTCCCTGAGAAGGTCCCTGCTGACAAACCACAGCCCTTTCCCTGTCTCATCCTTGGAGCCAAGAGCGGAGCGTGGGCAGCGGTGGGGATAGCAGTGTGTGCGTGAAGCTGGAAGCCTGGCGGGAAGCCAGGTGAGGCCCGGGGAGCCACTCAGTACTGCTGACCAAGGCTTGAGAATCATATTTTTAAAACCTTTTCCTGTAGAGGTGCAGAGGGAACATTGAAAGATATAGGGAAACATTCTTTCACGTTCTAGCCATACTGTCTGATACTGCTTTAGTGATGACGTAAGCATTCTGTGCCAAGCCGCCCAGCGTGGCCGGCACCATCGTCTGTGTGGCTCCTGAGTGGCAGAAACATGTTCAGTGCGACAGGGAAACCGAGTCTGAAATTTAATTTAATTTTAATTACACTTAGAGCGCCACAGGAGGCTATTGGCTACATATGGGGCAGAACAGTTCTGTTTTACTGAGATTTTTCTTGGACACCAAGTCACCTGGGTATAAAGATGGATTTTGTGACTCTAGGTAGGTTCTGCATTTCATCCACATTGTGTGAGACAACTATAAGCGTAGGATGATTTGTTGCTAATTGCATCAACAATAAAGAAGGGAATTTGCTGTTTCGGCTTATTATTGTTTTATGTTTAAACACTTAAAATGGATCTTTGTATTTATGACTCCTAGAGTGTCTGGTTATTTTAATGTTTGTATTTCCCCAGTTAAAAGGAAACTTCAGTGAAACCTAAAGGGCTGATGTTGAATGACCCAGTTGCAATGCTAAGCAACTTGTGATTTTAAACGACGCTCTGGATAGTCAAAGTTGATGGCCTGGCAGAGAGGTCTACAGCTATTTTGCAAAGACGGGAATGTACTACTCCTAAAGGGCAGCAGAAGAAATGACATCACAGCTGCGTGGTGGAGAGATCAGCAACCCTGCACTTTCTACCTTTCTGCCCCACAGCCTCGGCCTCCCACGGGGCCCCGGTTGCCCTGGCCTGGCCATGCACATGGCCACCCACAGTCGGCCTGGGGAGATGGGAAGGGGCTGCTGAGAATGAGGGTCACTATGCTGTGTCTCCTCTGCTTCTCAGGCACTGTTGCTGAGGACCATGCCGGCTTCCTGGGGGTGAGCTTGCAAAGATCCTGCTTTCTTCTCTTTCTGTCTCCTTCTTCCGGCATCTGTGAACTCTGTCCCTCTCGAGGCAATGGGAACTGCATAGCTTGGTGGACTTGGAATCTCCTGTCCTGAGGTCTTGTCTCGAGGGTCACCAGCCTCCCTGGGGACCTGATAAGTCACCTCATCTCTTGGTGCTCAGGAGTCTGGGTCATGAAGCTATTGGTACCCTGGTGTAGCCTGACACGGTCTCTGCGTGGGCATAAAAAAGCACTGGGGTTGACATCAGTAGGCCTGGGAACCCTTCCTGATCTCTGCTCATTTTCATCCAGGATCACGGGCTGGATACTTTCTAGATGTTGGCGACTCTAAAGCGCCTGTCTCCATCTCAGCCCTGAACCCCTCCCCTGCTTGCTTCCTCAGTGGGCACCCAGCAGATCCTCAACACCTCGTGCCCAGAACCAAGTGTGTCTTTTCTCAACCTCCTTCCCTTGTCTTGTCTCAGAGAGTGGCACCTCCATCACTCCAACTGCTCAGGAGAAAAGAAAGAAAAAGAAAAGGAGAGTTGTGCTTGCTTCTTCCCACGTTCCGTACCTAAACCATTTCCTTCGTTGCTTTATCTTCAAACATACCAGGACTCCAAACCCTTCCCCTGCGCCTTGACCCTAACTCTGGATCCACATCTGGATTATGGGCCCCTACAGTGTCCCAGTAATCCCTGATACGCTGTCCTTTCTTTTGCACTTGTTGATTCTTGATGTGGCTTCAGGACTGAGTTTGCTAAAAAGCACTCCAGTACAAAGAGAAGCCTTTTGGGGAGCTACATGGGTTTACAGCACCTGTCCCCCCAAGCTCTGACCCCTGCCCTGCACTCTCCCTGCCTCTCAGCTGCTCTGGGGTCCTCCCTCTGCCACCATGTGCCCAGCAAACCCCAGCAAACCCCTTTCCCTGGGCCTTGGTACACACTGCCCCTCCCCTGGACAGCTGTCCCTCCAGGGATGGTCACTCCCTCACCTCCCTCGTGTCTCTGCTCCTTGGCAGTTCAGTGCAGCCTTTCCTGGCCCCACCCACTATCCTGAGCTTGGATTTTAGATCCGTGACTTTGGTTCACCTGGGAAACCTAAGGGCCTATGGCGTACAACCTTCCAGAGTCTCACGGCAGCATCTTCTTTTCTTTTTCACAGAGAAATGATGGCTTCAAAACAAAAAGAGAGCTCAGGGTGCATCTACAAAGGGCTCCAGGTGAGACTCAGCTTGATGGACCTTGGTGCCGAGATGGCACGGTTCTAGGCCAGCAGTGCCTCCGACCGGCTGTACAGCCGTAGGTGTATTTTAAAATACCCGGGGTCTGTAACATGGGAATAGCAGCAATTACTCAGAACAGGGCATTCATGAGGAGTAAATGGTGCAATCGTGTTTTGCACCAAACCTGCCACGTGGTGTCCATAGACTTCCTTTTCTTCACAGCCTTCATCCTAAAATGCCACCAAGGCATCTAGAAACGCACTGTGTTGTGAATGTTTTAAGAGCTGAACGTATTTTCTCCTAGAAACTTTGGCGCACACAGATGGCTGCTGGGTCCCAGGGTCGGTCCACAAACGCCTTTTTACCATACAATGAGTTTGCCATCAACAATGTGCTAATAGTGCCCTAGAACATTTCCCATGCCAGGTTACTGTATTCCGGGAAAATGAAGTCAGCACGGTAGCTTGGAAATTCATGCGTACCTTTTCCCTGACAGCAAGAATAACAATCAAAATACAGCAGCGTGTACTGGGCCATCACTACTGGTGTGTGCCAGGCACCAATTAAAGCACATTATGGGACCTCCGAGACAGTGAAATTGGGGCATAGAGCTAGGAGTTGTAGGCAAAATTCAAACCCAATCAGTCTGGCTCCAGAACCAGCACTTGCAAAAGCCCAGGGGTAAGAATTCGTCTGTCTGTGAAGGCAGAGTGAGGACACCAGAGCCCCGATGTGCAGGAAGTCTGGGCAGAGAAGAGAAAGTTATTTTCAGAAATAATTAGCTGGAGCTTAGTGTGCACAAAGCCTCAAGGTTTAGTGTAGCTTTGCTTTCATAATTCATAGAGATTCTCAAATCTCAGCTACTTATTGGGAGGTTTCTTTACAGAAGAAGAAAGGATTCCTGGAGAATGTGAATGTGGGGTTTGCATTAGAGCTGCTCCAGGACCGGAGAGGAGCAGGGCTTCCTGGGTCTGCTTCCTCTGCCTGGGGTGGGATAGAGCTCCAGGCCCTGGCTGGGGAAGCGGGAGGAGAGACATGAGCTGGGGTGGGTGGCCCTGCCCACCGAGTGACTTCGCAGGTGGTTCAGTGAGCATCCACACACACAGAGCTCGGTAACAAGCATTCACGGTGACAAGCTCGGTGACAAGCAGCCAGGGGCTGCTCCGGGCCCTTCTTGGAGTCCTTCCCACATGCAGAGCGGCCGTCTGACTGTCCTTTTCACTCCAGCCCCAGTCCGGGAGTTTGAGGTACTGCTGCAGGTGCCCTACAGAGACGACCTGGAACAGGAGCGCCTGCAGAGGCTGCTGGAGCACCCACGGGGGCACAGGCCGGTCTGTTTCCCGGGGCCCATGAGGATCCTGGGGACTAAGGCCACCGTGTGTGAGTCGGCACTGGGCTGCATGCGATGGGGAGGAGGAGGAGGGTGCCAGTCGGGTGCTTGGAGGGTGCAGCGGGAACCACTGCCCTGCACGGCTATGGCCTCAGAGAGTGAAGACCAGGGTGTGGCTGCATGGCGAGCACGGCCCAGCATGCAAGAGGTCCTGGCCAGCACTGCAAAACAGACAGACAGACAGACAAAGTTTTTGTTTCCTCTCCGTGCTGCTTGTCCATTGCCAAGGGCAGAGAGAGGGGCTGTGTCTGTGGTTGTCACCAGATCCCAGGCTGACGACCAGAGCCCACAGCAAATGCACCATCCTGGGCCGTAAGGAAGCAGAATGCTGTTGGGGTCCACGTGGGCAGCTGCGCTCTGATAGGCACAGGTCCTGCTCACAGTGTAGCAGCCAGATACAGCTCCAGGCCCAGGGAGGCTGACACACACTCTGCCGTAGGCTGGGATGGCAGCGAGAAGTGTTTGGCCAAGGGCGTAAACAGCCAGGGGTTGGGATTCAGAGTGGTACAATGGCCTGTCTACACCGGCGATGCTCAGGCCACAGCAGTGGGAGTTTCACAGAAATGCGAACACATGACCTCTCTCAGACTCACCAAATCTCAAATTCGGGGGTGTCTGATGGACAGTAAAGTTGGGGAACTGCTCCCTACTCACAGCCATGCGTATTTTCACAAAGGCATCTGGTGACTTTGCCCCGTTACTTTGTCCCCTAAAAAGCAGTGACTCCCCATGGGAATTTCAGGTCCCATCCAAAAGAACGAACGTACAGGACAGGTTCACAGAACTTCTCTTCATGCAAGAAACCTCAAAGGGTTGCCATGTCACTGTCATTTTGCTTTTAGGGCCTACTTTGGAGGGCGAGCAGAAGGGACACCAATAATATAGTGGCCAATGTCATCTAGGATCCTTTAAACAGCTCTGGTATTGGGAAGACCCTCCTGCTCCTCTCTCCTGCTACAGTGTCACCTTGGGGACGCACATCCCTCCTGGGGGCTAAGCCTGACTGTTTGGTTTTGTGTCCTGACTAATCCCGCTAGCTCTTGGTGAGAAATCTGTAGTTCAGGTTCCGAGTCAGAGCCCAGGAGGACCGCGCTTCACGGGGCCGGCTCAGTTCTGGGCTTGATGAGAGCAGGTTCTGTTTCTGTGCAGACTGCCGCAGCCGTGGCAGAGGCCTGCGCTGTGCCTGTGAGGACAGCTACACCTGGTTCCCCCCCTCGTGCCTCGATCCCCGGCACTGCCACCTGAACACGACTGGGTCCCGCCCCAGCTGCGACTGTCAGATCAGCAACCTCAGCCAGAGTGTCAACTTCTGCGAGAGAGCAAGTAAGCAGGGAGGCTCCCACGCGGGACCTCCAGCTGGGGCATCCTCAGCCCTCCGTGTCTCAGAGAGGTCACCCCTGCTCGTGGCCTCCCAAGGGGAGCTGGTACCTGCAAGAGAGGTACAGTGCGGTTACCATGCACCCTTTAGACTTGCCTAGGCCCGGCGAGGGGTGGTTCACATGCACGCAAGACCCAGGAAGGCAACGGGCATTCAAGAGTCATCGAAAATTCTAGGAACGCCCAGCCCAGCTCTGCAAGGATGTGATGTCCAGTTGAGATTCAGGGGGATTCGCTCAAATCCCAAGCAGGCAACTGCTCGAGTTAGCAATGCTTTTCTTCCCACTCTTGTCAGTGCTGGAGGTGTGAATGCAGGAGAGTCGTGCTCTGATTTCACAGAGCATTGTGAAGTGGCAGCACATAGGGCACTAGGGCATCATTGAAAAATAAAGAAAACCCAGGCAGACGTTAAAGTTCGAGCTTGGGAAACCAGAGGAAGCGGAGGGAGCTACTGCTTGCTACCGTGAACCATGAGGTTGGCCAGTGACTTGGATGCCAGGCTTGATGGACTCTGCAAAGCTGCAAGGGCGGCCCTAGTTTTCTGGAAGCTGTGGATGTCAGTGCACTTGGGGAAGGTGTGAGGGAGCTTTCCACAGTCCAGCCTGACTGGCATCCCTGGCTCCCCTTCCACAACTACAGCAGTTCAGCATGTGGCAATGTGTGTTCACCAAGCACCACCTCTACACCCGGTGCTGGGCTAAATTCTAGGAGGACATGAGGAACCGCTTTCATTGTTCTCATCTGTGAGTTCCCGTGATAGCTGAACAAGAAAGAAAACATTGTAACTTCTTCAACAAGTATAAAGGAAAGGCTTTCTATTTGTTCAAGCCTGGTTCATCCTGAGGAGATACAAAGGTGGATCAGGTAGAGGTGACACTTAGCAGGAGCTATCCGCAGGACTGTGGGGACGTGTCTCGGCCACACGCGCACAGACAAATGTTTAGGCACAAGAGGCTGCAGGGAGGTAGAGGTAAAGTTCAGTACGCATGCAGAGTCGGGGAAGACTGCATCTGGGGACCGGAGAGGAGCTTAGCGAAGGGGTGACAGCTGACCAGGTCCTGAACGAGGGATGAGCAGGGTTCTTGCCCCATGCAGAGAGGCTCCAGCGGTGGGCAGGTCAGTAAGGGGCATGTGGGTGTTAGCAAGCAATGCTTTGTAAAACAAATGTTTGATAAAGATATTGCTTAAGCTCCGTGCCCAGATGAGCTGCATGTTTGTAGTCACTGCCATTTCTTAGCTACACGGAGTGGCCATGCGTTTCCGTACTTGGAAGCTACTCTCGGTTACCAGCACTATCCATCACTGTTGCAAATCCATGATTGAAAACTCTGGCTATCTACCCATGTGTGCTTCCTGTATTATTCTAGATGAACATCTATTACAAAAAAAAATTGCAATGCCACCGTTGGCTAGATGGGCACTGAATTACGCTTCTCTAATTTTATCCTGCTAATACAATCATGTTAGAAGGGTATTGCATCTAAAAACGTCTTTCTGTTTTCCACAGAGGTTTGGGGCACTTTCAAGATTAAGGAAACATTTACAAAAGACCTTTTGAATTCATCTTCTGCTAAATACGCTAAATATGCATCTGCAAGTGAAAAGCAAGTAAGAAATTCCTACTTCTTACATAGGGAATGGGTAGCTAAACTTGAGTTCAGATGTTTTCAATTCGGCATGGATACTTAAGGCATATTTTCTTTTTTTTTTTTTTTGGTGCTGGGGCTCGAACTCAGGGCCTTGTACTTGTACTTGCTCGGCAAGGGCTCTATCACTGAGCTAAATCCTCAACCTTTATACGTATTCTTAACTATTTTTATTCTCAATAAGTTCTACAGAGAAGTTACCTGCTCTGTTCACGACTAACGTTCCTTGGACGATTTTCTAGGAAAGTTTCTCAACTGAATTTCCAGTTCCTTTGTGTTTGCTTTTTGCTCATGTGCTGATTATTCTACTAAGGACTCTGGACTATTTTCTGATTTTTATTTGCTGAAAGAAAGTGTTTGGGGCCTGTATTCCACTCTCAGCATTTTGGATCTGTTCCATAAAAGAAGACTGATTAGAGGTTGAAGACAGGTATGCAGCAAAACTCTGGCCTTCATCGTGAAGTCGCTCAAACCCTAGCTCAACCAGTACTTCTGCCAGGATGGTGGCATGGGTGTGGTTCGCCACCTGTCAAAATTAATGGCCTGGTTTGGATAAAGAAGAAAGTAGATTGGGGTGAATTTGTTATATCACCTGGTCCCAAATACATCCTGTATTCTAAGCTGTTGTTAGTCGATCTTTATTAGCAACCTCAAAGCTAAATTTTCTATATGTGTGTGTGCACATGTGTGTACATTCTCAATTGTTATTTTAGCTGCATTATTATGACATGCAACTACTTCTAGCAGTATTGCTTTCCTTTGCCCGTTTGCTGTGGTTGGTTTATTTATTGTCTGCATCCTTCCTCTTTTTTTTTTCCCCTCAAATATCTTTCTGAAGTGTGAGAACAAAGATTAACACACGGTCTTTTGTTTTCTTTCTAAGCTCAAAGAAGCATACAAAAGAATTCAAGGTTTTGAGTCAGTTCACATCACCCAGTTTCGGTAAGAAACACAATGGCCTCAGGAGGGCATCTCCGAGATTGTGCCCTGCAGAATTCTGAGTGTGTTGGCAGGTGACCTTGGCAGAACACAGGGCAGTCTAGTCTTCGCAGAGGGATTCTTGCTAACTGTGATGCTGTAGTTGAAAGAATAAAGATGAAATCCTGGATTCTCGCTCAGATGAGTTGGGGAGCTTAGATACTGAAGAACATTCCAGAAGCTGTGGATACAGAGTAGGACCTACCTAGGCAGAACCTTGGAGGAAGCAGGTGGTCATGGTGTGGGTGTGCGGGAAGGGGCGAGGCACAGGGCGGAGGCTGGGGTATAGAAGGGTGAAGTTTTTCTATCACAGCCACAGAGTACACAGTGTTGTTGAAGCCAGAAGGGGAGCCTTGGGTGAATTATTATCTTTTTATGTAGATATCATGGATGTACTATGGTTCAAAACACTTAACCGTTGTCTACAGCAAATAAAGAGATATATAGTAAATTCTCCTTTAATTTATGTTTTAATTCCAAAAGTTACTTGATTAATTAACCAGGTGTAAATTGATGGCAGTATTCACAGTTGGTTTGATGGAGGAAGTAGCTTAGAGGTCAGAGAACTTGACATTATTGTTATTATTATTATTAGTCACAGTTAAAACCAGCCACAGGAAAATTTCAACAGCTCTTGCCATAAACATGTCATCCTGGGCGTTGTCCTTTAAATTGCCTTATGCCTTTATTAAGCCCCACATGAATATTTTTCTTCAAAATTTGATGCTAGGAAAACAGCTGCTTTCTATTTTCTCATATTGAATCTACATAACTGATCATATTCCCCTTGGTGGTTTTATTATTAGACAACCTATACAAAATAGACAATCACATTAATTTTTGTATTTAATATTCCTATTTTTCTTTTCCTTGGTCTTGGCTTTCTGTTTAGATTTTCGACTTATATTCTATCATGTATATCTTCTAAAGCTGTCTCCAATAATTTGTTCACACAATCACAGTAAAAATGGACATAACTCTGGAAAGACAACTTATTAGGTCTTCCTCCTTACGTACAAGATTTAAGGTGAATTTTAATGTCTCATTGTTCCAATGTACTTATCTGTCCAACGGGACAGCTAATACCTGTGGAACCCGACTTTTCCTCATTAAATCAAACTTAGTACCAGGCAGGAAAGGACTCTGAACAAACAGAAGGGCCTTCTGGGTGCAGAGGCACCGTGACTGTCCCCACACAAGGGCATCTGGATTCACAAACGTGTTCTGAGCTGGAATTCAAGTAGGGGCCGAAAACTTGAGCTTTGGAGCCTCAGCTCCCACCTGTGCATGAGTAGATGGTGATTTCCTGACTGAGCGTCTCCTGTGCTCAAACCCTAAGGGCACAGCTCAGTCCACTCTGGCCAGTGCCTGGACCAGCCCTCTCTACCAAGGCACAGCGTTCCCGTCATGTCCCCTGGCTCCTTCCTAGCCCATTTCCATGCTGCCTGCTGTGGCCTCCCGCTGGCCCTGCTGCCGCTGTGGGTGACAATTCCTGAAAATGCAGTCACCCAGCCTGTGTGTTGTGACCTGGCTTCTTTCAACTCAGAACAGTGTCTTTCAGATGGATCCCTGGTTTTTAGAGTACCATGGTCCCTTCCTTTTTATTGCCCGGTAATATTCCATTGCGCAACTCACACGCTCAAATTTGTCTTTCTAGGCCTCAAAGTCATTCTTGGTTTGGTTTGGTTTGGTTTCACACCCAGTCTGCTTCACGAGCAATTCTGACCGTTCTTTCCTCATGTACAGCTCGGGTCAGACCACTTCTTGCACAGATTTTGCTACCCAACTAGTTCAAGCCACTCCACTCCTGCCTGACTCGTCTTCCTATTTTCATGCCTGCCTTCTTTCAGTGTATTTCCAATGACCTCAGAGAATAAGCATGATCCTGCTGTTGCCTTTTGATAAAGAAAAAATCTGTTAGGAAAGAAGGAAAGTCAAATTTAAGTCTCTGTGTGATCTGGCTCCTGGCTGCTTCTCCAGTGTCACCTCCTGCCTCTTTCTTTCTTGCTCATTGAATGTTAGTCAAGCCAGTCCTTAAGTTAGCCAGACTCGTACCCCCTCACTCCAGGACCTTTGCACATGCTGGACTGTTAGACCAATGTCCTTTTCACTCCTAGACCGTTCAGGCCTTGGTGTCAAAGACTTCTTACACAGAGAAGCTTCCTGACCAGCCCCTGGCCTCCACCTGCCATTCCTACCACTGTCCCCATCTCTCTTATCACTTAATACAATTTCACACATCTACTGGGTGGCTGCTCCTTTCAATTTTCCCTGCCTCCTCCATTAGAAAGTAAGTCCCTTGAAGACGAGTCCCGAATCCAGCTTGTCTCTGTGGATCAGACCCCGTGTGCATGCAGACTGGGCTCTGGGTGCTTTCGTGAGTGGAAAGCAGGTTCTCTTTCCTTCCACATCTTCCTTGCAGAGCTGGCAGCATCGTTGTGGGCTTTGAGGTCATTGGCTCCAGCAGCACTGCCCAGCTGCTGGCCGCCCTCCAGCAGGAGGCTGCTGCGGCCCAGACGGCGCTCGGCAAGCTGTTTCCCCTGGACGCCGGCTACTTCAGGGTGTTCGCAAAAGGTAACCCAGGGTCCCATCCTCAGCTGCAGCCAGCTCGCCCCCCTAGGGAGGCGCTTCCGGGAGGGAGGTGCTCTCAAACTGACTTTCGGGGGAACAGGCAGCGTTTCCCTACAATAAAAGTCGGCGTCGGCTGGTGGCTTCAGGTCTTGTCTGGTGGTGACCAGATCCTGTCTCTGAGTGTAAGCTCAGGAAGGGCTCACTGCATACGACTTCTGAAGCGTCCACCCGCTATGCCAGGGTGTACTCAGGGGCTGGGATCTCCTGGGTCCTTTCCCTCTCTTTCCACTCTTTTCCAGCCCAGTGTTACAGCGCGGCCTTTGGGTTCGGCTTTGAGGGTGACGAGTACACCCTGCCCTGCAGTGGCGGCTACTCCGGAAACATCTCGGCCCGGTGCCGGTCCTCGGGGTGGCAGGTGGTACAGGAGTTCTGTGTGCTCTCCCAGCTGCAGGAACTGCTGCAGGTGACGCGTTTCTACTGTGTGGCGCTGCACGTCCCCATGCGCCTCTCGGGTGGGCCAGGGAGGGTGGGCGTGATTGCCAGGGACAGTTGGGAAAGTGGACAGCGTCTGGGTTGACGGCTCTGTCTGGGTGGGCTGCAGCCCAGGACACCTGCAACGCGTGGTGGGACAGCAGCCAACCTGCCTTTGGAGCCAGAGGCCCGAGCATGGGAGATTCAAGCTCGGGCGTGTGTCGGGGCGAGGGAGGGTCTGTACATATCAGGAGCCGGGTCAGGGCTGGCCAGGCAGGGTACGTGCAGACCTCCAAGCCTGCGGTGGGCCCCGAGGGGCACTGTTTACCGGCCTCCCGGTGCAGATCCAGACACAAGAAGCCGGGAGCCAGGGATCCCTCTGGGAGCAAAGGTATCTAGAAACACAGTCACATACGTGGGTCCCCATCCCATGCTGTGGCTGCCACTCTTGCTCTTGTAACAAATCCAAGTTTTAGGCCCAGGTAGATGGGAAGAAGGAACTGAACGTTTAAGGACTTGAGTCACAGCTAAGAAGGACTCCAAGACCAGCAGCAGGCAGCCTGGCACCAATTTCCACACGGAGCAGAACTTCTGTCTATGCAGAGGCCTTGCTATCCCAGTAGAGACTGGGGGTGGCACTGATCAGAGCCCCGGGGAGTTTCCTTATGTGCGGATAGGGGAGGGGAACGGCCCCCGACGGTGCCATCTCCTTCCTTGGCCCGGTTCTGAATTCAGGCCTTGGTCGGAGCCGGATCATCCCAAGGTGCCAGGGTGGCAGAGAGAGACAGCTGCCTGGAAGAACAAGGCAAGTGGGTGGGGCGGGCATCCGTGCTGAGCAGGGGGAACAGCCCTCCCTGCTGCTCCCAGCTCAGCCTAGCACAGCAGCAGCAATGGGACCCATGGAGGGGGTGACACTCCAAGTCCAGTGACACCGGAGGAGCTGGCAGAGCTGGTACCCTAGCTCCACATGTACTCTACGGGGATCTAACCCAGGATTCGTGCTGGGACACTGCTCACTGCTCTTGGGAAGGTCCCCAAACCTCACCGCATAGCAGTTTCTGTTTCAGTAGAATAATGATTTACACATATGAAAGTTTTTGAACAAATTTTTTCCAGTTTTGGTTTCCTTAGATAGGAATGACAATGATCACGGCACTTCCCCAAAATGTCTTCAAAGGACTGAACCAAGGACTCTGGGGAAGGCACTTAGCATGGTTTTGGATAGGTGAACGCCAAACCGTGGCCACTGCTGTCATTGCTACTACTTAATTGTCCCACGATACATGGCACTATGCAAGTGCTGGCTGAGATATCCGATTGCAGCCTGACCAAGTAGCATTTCTGTTTTCTAGAACGTAACCATCTTTATCTCTAGAACTTCAGTGCGATTGAGGGCAACGTCACCCAGGCAGACGTGTCATCCTTGGCGCGAAACCTCTCGGTCATCACCAGGCAGAGCCCGTCCACCACAGCGGGGAGCCTGGCTTCGGTGGTGTCCATTCTGGGCATGATCTCGTCCTTGTCCTGGGAGAAGGGTTTCACTGTGTCGAGTTCAACACTGGAGGTATGGTCTTCCGGGAGTGCGCGGCTCACTGTGAATGGTACCTGGAGGAGGAGAAGGAATGAAGCCCGGATGATGGACACTCTTGGAAAAGACAGAGGAGCCCTGTGACTGTTCTGTCAGTAGATTTCTTCCTCTGCAGGCAGCAAGGGGCTGCGGGGCCAATAGTATGTATTCCCAGGGAGAGGGAGCTGCCCTGAGCAGCCGAGAGGAAGGATGAGCTTCTGCACCTCACCATTTCAACTCCTGCTTGCCATCTGCAATCATCCCTTCTTGCAGCCATGAGCTCTGCTTTAGCAGTGTGTGCCTCCAAACCTCTCTCTCTCTTTCTGTCTCTCTCTTTCTCTTTTAAAGACAGAGTCTCACTGTAGGGTCTCACTCTACAGTTCAGGCTGGCCTTGAACTCACTATGTAACCCAGCTTCTTCTTCCTCTTCCTCTTCTTCCTCTTCCTCTTCTTTCTCTTCCTCCTCCTCTTCTTCCTCTTCCTCCTCTTCTTCCTCCTCTTCTTCCTCTTCCTCTTCTTCCTCTTCCTCCTCTTCCTCTTCTTCTTCTTCGTCTCCCTTTTTTTTTTTGGTGCTGGGGATCAAACTCAGAACCTTGCGCTTGTTAGGCAAGTGCTGTACCGTTGAACTAAATCCTCAACCCTTGCATTTTATATTTTAAAGTCTTAATACTTCACAGAATTGGATTATGTAATACAAGCTCCACGACTGTGCATTTAGACTTCACTACCTAGGGTGAACATTATGTCAATGGCGGCATTAAAGCTGAGTAAGTTAAACCCCCCAAATTAAAGAAAAGATGTTCAGGTTCGTTCTTTACATGCTGTTTACAAGAGACTAGTTGAAACAAAAGACATACAAGGAAAGATATGAAATGAAAAGTGAATCCAGAGCAGCAAACGCAGAAGGAGCACACAGAATGAGAACGCAGAGGTTCCGGGGGCAGAGGGTCGGGACAGGCACACACAGGCCAGGTGAGGGCACAAGGCGACCAGAGTCACAAGCGAGAGCCCGGGCTGGGGCAGAAAGTGGCAGCTTCAAGAAGAGCTCTTCAGACCAGACTGGCCCTTAAGACTGCTTGGCCTGGTTTTTAAGGATCGTTGTTCTATATTCTCTGTAGTAAACGAACAAACAGAAGACATGGTTAAAACTTGAACATCCATGATGTGACTTTACAACTTTTGATGCGAAGGAAGCAAACATAAAATGAGAAAGCTGCTTGAAGCACCACCCCCATCCCTGAGCCTCGGCCTGGGCGTGAATGTGGTCTCTTGGTCACTTTCTCAGGCAGAAGGAAATGGGTACACATGCATGGCGCGTGCCTGAATGGTTGGAGGAGCACCCTGGACGCCTGTTGCAAGTTCTTTGCTCAAAGCTTCTACTGCACAGAGCAACAGAACTGACATTAGTTGACGAGTTTTAATGTGGTCCTCAATGGAGCCAATTTTCTGAACACTTTCCCTGTACTTAATACCAACTTCCCTCTTTGTCCTGTAACCTGAAAACAAGCTGACTTTCACCCTTGTGTTTCAGGATGTCATCAATGTAACTGACCGCATCCTAAACTCAACATCGATAATGAACTGGACGATTTTATTGCAAGAGGAAGAGCAGGCCAGCTCCCGGTTGCTAGGGACGCTGGAAAACATCAGCACTCTGGTACCTTCCTCTGCCCTGCCTCTGAGTTTTTCTCGGGAATTTATTAACTGGCAAGGGCTTCCATGGAGCCGAACCCACGGCGATCACAGTTACAGCTATCAGGTTGAGATGGTCCAAGAAGATCGCCCCATTCCCGTCAGAGGAGGTGCTCTTATCAGGCCAGGCCAATTCCAGTTCTCTGCCCCGGAAGCCATCATCAGCATGGCCTCTGTGACCTTGGGGCACATTCTACCCAAGACCCAGGGAGCCGATGCTCGGGTCAATGGGCCCTTGATATCTATGGTTCTCCAAAACTATTCCATAAATGAAATCTTCCTGAGCTTCACTAAGATAGAGGCAAACCTGAGCCACCCCCAGTGTGTGTTTTGGGAATTCAGTCATTTGCGCTGGAGCGATGCCGGCTGTCACCTGGTAAATGAGACTCCAGACGCGGTGCTGTGTCGGTGCACACACCTGACCTCCTTCTCCATGCTGATGTCACCCTCCGTCCCTGCTGTGATTGTCCCTGCGGTGAGATGGATCACCTATGTGGGCCTGGCCATCTCCATTGGGAGTCTCCTCTTATGCCTGATCATTGAGACTTTGTTTTGGAAACAACTCAGGAACACCCAGACCTCACACACACGCCACGTCTGCGTGGTGAACATAGCCCTGTCCCTCCTGATTGCTGATGTCTGGTTCATCGTTGCTGTTACCATAGACACCACCAGCGGCCCCTCTGGAGTCTGCATAGCTGCCGTTTTCTTCACTCATTTTTTTTACCTCTCCTTGTTCTTCTGGATGCTGGCGCTTGGCCTCCTGCTGTCTTACCGAATCATCTTTGTGTTCCACCACATGGCCATGCCTTTGACGATGGCCATCGGCTTCTGCTTGGGCTATGGGTGCCCTCTCATCATATCCATCGTCACCATCACGGTCACACAACCTAGCAACAGCTACAGCAGGAAGGACGCGTGCTGGCTCAGCTGGTCGGACGCGAGCAAACCTCTCTTGGCTTTTGCTGTCCCCGCGCTGACTATTGTGGCTGTGAACCTGGTGGTGGTGCTGTTAGTACTCTCGAAACTCTGGAGGCCAGCCATCGGGGAGAGAGTGACCCAGGATGACAAGGCCACCATTGTCCGCGTAGGGAAGAGCCTCCTCATCCTGGCCCCTCTGCTGGGGCTCACCTGGGGCTTCGGCCTCGGAACCATGGTGGACAGCCAGAACTTGGCCTGGCACGTTCTCTTCGCTTTGTTCAACGCGTTCCAGGTGAGGCTGTGAACGTGCTTTATTACACGCTTGTGTCGCTGGAGGAGTGACAGAGCTCAGGGTGGTAAACTACTCTGGAGATGTCTCATCTTCCTGCCTCCCGCAGGACTGTCAGGCAAAGTGCATGGAGACAGTGAGAAGGCAAAAAAAAAAAAAATCCACCTTCTCTTCCCTGATGTCATAGTGCAGCAGAATACTGGGTCTCTCCAGGAGTTCACTGGATGTCTTTAAATCTGTTAGAGGTCACATAGCTCATATTAATCCCTCTTGCTATTGGCTCTATCCCCTTTCTCCTGTGCAGATCTCTGAAAAGCACAGAGAAAGGGGAATCCACCAAAAGTACTGCTGACACTGAAAAGTGCAAAGGAAATTCTTCCATCACAATGAGGATCGGCTGGCAATCTGCCACCAGAGTTTTGTAAATAAAGTTTTATTAGCACATATTCGTGCCTGCTGGTTCCATGTGGCCTATGACCGTCTACCCTGCAGAAGTCAGCAAAACCTGGCACACTCATGGTCAGGGCTTCACAGAAAGTAGTTCACTGATCTGTGTTGTGAGGGCGGATTTTACCTCCCACAGTCGGAGTGTTTTCTGAGTGGACGGTGTGGTATGGAGAAAAGCCTTCTATACCAATGCGAGGCAGGCATCGCCAGGCTGCCTGGCCCAGTGACTAGGGGAGACACAGGTGGATGTCTAGGCTCTCGGGTTGAGTAGGTCTCTGATCAGGTGATTTGCTGGAGGTCAACTCTGAGGCCTTAATTTTGGTGTCCTGCAATTCTATCCTCTATAAGGTGACAAGGATATGATGTCACTATGCCACGGCACAGACGTGATTCAGTGAGGTATTTAGCAGTTGGTACAGTGCCTGGTGCTCAGTAAATACTCCCATGAGTCCCCTAAAAGCTGCTGCTTCTCTTCCAAGGAGCGCAGCAGAGCACCTGCAGATGGTGTATGATGGCGGTCACTGCTTGGGGCCTGCGTCTTGGGCTCAGGTCAGGAGCACCCGTCAAGGGGTGAACCACCGGAGCAGGCTGGTGCCTTCGTGAAGAGAGTTGGAGCTCAAGGTTGAAGGAGGCTCTTCTCTAGGGTTTCAAGAGCTGCATTTAGAAGAAGGGTCTCTAAAGACAGCAGCTCCTTCCGCATGGCCATAGGGCGGGCTAATGCTTGCTCCACCAGAGGGGCAGAGAGGACACTTATTAAACACCTGCCGTGTGGACGACTAAGACTCAGGCATCAAGGGAAGCTATTTGTTTGGGGTCTGGGTTGATCCAGTGGGGAGAACGAAGCTCCAGGTGTGTTCAAAATGTCACCTTCTTGGGCACTGCTTTCTTATGCATTTAGTGAGTAAAAGCCTTTAAATTCTTGTGTGGTGGAGGCCACACAGAATGTCTGCCTGCCAGGAGACCGAGCAGGAAACAAGGTCAATGCCAGGTGGTAGAGCAGGATAATGCCACGCAAGGACGCTTTCTTTTCTGGAAAAGAAAAATATCATACATGTGATTAAGTCTTTTGTTTCTTTTTTGTTAAAGGGGTTTTTCATCTTCTGCGTGGGAATACTGCTGGATAACAAGGTGTGTTATCTTCACCTCTCTCTAAAGCCCCACCCTTCCCTTCTGAGGCCTTTGCCACACGGTAAGGGTTGGATGACAAGGCACAAGGCACTTGTGTGGTGAAATTCTACCATTTTACAAAAGGCGGGCTCAATCAGAAGGTGGAGGAACTCCACGTCACTGCTGATAAAGCCATAAAGATTCAATCTCGACATGCAATGTGAACATTACAGCAAATAGGAAAATCCTTTTTACATTTAATCTTCCTGATTTAAATTGTAGTTTGACAGTGACTCAAGAGGAAAATCACTCTCCTAAGGGGTGAATTCCCTTTCGATCCTATAATTAATTTGTTTTTGTGTACATGTGGTACTGCAGATTGAACCCAGGACCTTCTCCCTGAGCTACATCCTCCTTTTTTTTTTTTATTTTGAGACAGTGTCTCACTAAGTCACTAAGTTGCCCAGGCTGGGCTTAAATTTGTGATCCTGCCTCAGCTTCCCAGGGTGCTGGGATTAAAGTCATGCGCCACCCTACCTAATTATCTACTTATTTAGTATCTATCTAATTATCTACTTATTTAGTATGTGCTGAGCATCTATACATTCTTTATTTCTAGAGTTATAGATACTAAATGTTAAACAGTATTTCACATTAAATAAAATTCCTAATAAAAGGCTATCAATTTAAGTGAAATATAATAGAAAAAATTTAAAGAAACCTGTTTTATTATTATTTTGCAAGCTTTTAGGGATTCCATTGAGAAAACGACAGCAGTAAAGTTGTAGGTGTAGATTTGCTGTTTCAATAAGGAGATGAGAATATTTTATAGTTAGCACAATTGCTGCACGTCACAGACTCCTATTTCTACACAGAAGCCATTTTCTGTTCTAATTACACTAATAATTGCCTTGTTTGTATCACTTACATGTTTAGGGAATCCTTCATTTCAGATAAACTCCAAGTTAGCGATTACTGCCAATTACTAGTGTCTGTAGACTGAGTCTAATTCCAGTTTTGTTTACAGGTAAAGAGGCTAAGAAAACAATCTTTTAGCATCTATTGATGCCTGTGATTTGTTGCATGCTTCTAGGAAATAATACTATGAAATAACCAATTTCAGCCTGCAGTTTTTCTCAGCATGTTTATGTGTGACTATGTATGTGTATGTCTTCAACATTTCTGCCTTGTCCTTACAGCTGGGGCAACTTCTGAGGAACAAGTTGTCTCCTTTATGCTCTTGGAAGCAAACATCAAAGGTAATTACAGCTTGCTCTAGGTCATGAAGACTGAGCTTCCTACTTTTCTGCTCACAGTCTTGCAGAAGGCCTATTTCTGGTCATGGCTCTCGAGTTTCTGTCACTGTCCTATTCTTGCTGTCTGGTAGGGTGCCTGCTGCACTGTCCTTGCTCTGAGTGGGGATGTGGAGGCTGACGGCAGGCCTGGGTGTTGAGGTGTGCGGGTGCTCAACGGAAGCGAGGTCTTTAGACTATCATTGCTTTAGTCCCTTGCAACATTTGCCCTGAACTCATCGACAGTCTGACAGGTTTGTATGAGAGTAGACTTCCACTTCACTCCTTGCCACAAAAGTGCCATCCGCATGAGGATAGTGGAGTTCAAGGCAAAAGTATTTGCAGGCACATTCTTTGTTTTCAATGTTGATTTAGACTTTTGTCTTTCAGCAAGATGGAGATTCTAAAGCAGAGATTTCTGTAGTTGATAACTAGCCGACTGACTTAACTGTCTCCAAACCTGGGTGTTTAAAGATTTTTATAACACCAGCATAAACTTTTGAAATAAAAGTCAGTGAGGAAATTGTCCTCTGTATTACGAAATCCGCATGGTCTGCATCTGCAGCCAAACAGCACTTCTGCGAGCCAAGGAGCGGTGGCCTGGGGCCAGCGGACCTATCCTGGATTCTGACTTCATGCCCAGTCGGCTGGGCGATGTAGGAAAGTTCCTGCATCTCTTTGAGTTTCAATTTTCTCAGCCATAAAAATTAAGTGTTGGACTAGTAACTCAAAGAAATTCTAACGTTCTGAGATTTTATGTCTTCAAGAACTAAAATCCTTTGAACCAGAAAATGCGAAACTAATGTCATTATCTACTCTTAAGAAAGGGAGGAAGTTACAGAAAATAAAAGCCTTTGGTAAATAAAATAAAACAGGATACTCTCCACCCTGTAGAGCAGGAAGTCAAAATTTTTCTCCTTTGAAAAACCAAATAGAGAAAAACACCCCCAAATGAAATAACACCAGAAGTGAAAATCCCTGACAGTGCTTCACCCTGTTTCTAAGGCGGTGTGGACTTCTTTCAGAAGGCAGAGTGCTTCAGGGAGGGCTTTGCTAGTTTGCATTCATATACTGCCTCCCCTGTTTTGTTTTAAAGTTGGGTGATAAAAATGAGATTTTGTTATCTGGCTAAGAGATTCATTTACTTTAAAACAAACATCCATTTTGCATAAGAAAAGATGAGTGTTTGTAATTGTCCGTGAAAGAAAAAGCAGGAGCCTGACTTATGGATGAGAAGAATAGAAAAGTTGGACACTAACACTGCTGTCAAGAAGTCACTTGTGAGTGAAGGGAGTGTGGAAGGAAACCAGACACAGACAGAGGACCAGCAGTGACATGAAACTTAGATTACCAGGATGTGAGCAAGACAATATATTGGGAGGGATGAGTCAGTGAAGACAGAGATTAGAAATGTGTGGGACAATGAGGACAATAGGCATGAGTCAGTGGCTGTCCTGAAGATGGGGATCAGCCTCTTTTCTTGATACAGGAAGTATCAGACTGATACAGATACAGCAACATGCGCAGACTGGGGTTGTGAGCTCACAGTTCGTAAGGGACGGCAAAAAGGCAATGAGGTAGGGATTTTGAAAAGATTCATGAATAGGTGATGTTCAGCCAAAGGGAAGCCAGCAATGTTCTCAGCAAAGATACAAAAGTCTGTGTGGACCCAAAAAGTGGTTTCTCTCAAAATTCTCTCCGTGGTCTAAAGACTCCTATGGACATTCCTGAACAAATACTTAATTTATACAGCTACTTCTTATTCTGGTGGGGAACTCAGGTCCTATGGTTTGACAGTTTAGATCCAGAAAAGTTTACATGCCTGGGAAGGCTGCTTCTTCCCAGAGTGCAGAGGTCCTGGGTGTTGTGGGACGTAAGATTACTCTCTCCCCATGGGCAGGGCAGTTCGAACTGATAAGAACAGATACTATGCTTAATCTTAGCCAAAAGGCCAAGAAGTGATTTTTTTCTTTTTCTTTTTCTTTTGGTGCTGGAGATCGAACTCGGGGCCTTGCACTTGCTAGGGAAGTGCTCTACCACTTGAGCTAAATCCCCAACCCCAGGGTGCAGTTTGAAAGACAAGGTTCCTTTAAGATTCTCTTTAGGCTGATATCATTACATGATGCTTGAATTGGGGGAAAACCAATTGTTTTGCTTTGAAAGTTTCAGACCTTTTCCACTTTTACCTATCCTGTGATTTTTTTTTTTCTTCAGAATCTAAATGAGGTAGGCACATGTATCTCTCAGTGAAAATTGGGAAGCACTCACTGGTCTGCCTGCTGCTTGTGATAAGAACTTTTTTTTTCCCTCTCATCTTGATTGAACTTCCTTATAACATAGACCATAGCAGGAAATGGAGATTATTCCACCCAGCATCCCCACTTCTTGAGACTGTGTCTGGCACACAAAAACACACACTATGAGAGGTTAAATGAATGACTAAATTATGGACAAATTTATGAGTGGAATAGGATGTATCTAACCACTTAATCTTTCCCAGTAAGTGTATGACCTTTGTTTTAAACATCTCGTATCAGTTTGATAATTCAGTTTTAATGATTTTGATAATTCAGTTTTCTTGGGTTCGCTAATGACTAAAGGCTAATTCACAAAGAGAGATCAGAATGTTGATTTTCCATGGGTTTTTCTAGTGACAGATGTATGAACCAAAGAAATGTCGGCACAGACATAAAAAAGGATTTTTCCCACAAAAGCATTTTTTAGTTTCTTGCTAGAGATTGTAAAAATACATAAGAACACAAATTTATCTGAAAGTAAATGGTTAGACATTTCAAATGGATTGGAGCAGAAGCAGGAATAAGGGAGTAATTATCCCAGGTTCCTGAAAAGAGAGGTACACAGCGTGGAGATGGAATAAAAATTCATTAATGACATCAAGAAGTCAGGAAACACAGATCACCACCAAAAGAATGCTATGCCTGTCAAAAGACTTGATTTTCTTTTGTGCAGCAGAATTCGTCAGATGTGCCTGCCAAACCCAAGTACTTAAAGTTCTTCCATCCACTCAAAGACAAAGGTGAGTTACAATAAAAACAAGTGCTATACAAGGAGGGAAGGGTGTGAAGGAATACGTGACAGGAAGAAAATTCAAAGACAACTCCCCTAAAATTCCAGGCAAGTAGCATAACTGTGTAGCCCACTGTCACTCCAGAGTTCCCCTAGACTGTACTCGGGCTGATAGCGTTGGGAACTGGTGCTCTTGGGGTTAGCTAGTGTCATTATGCAATTTCGCCATAGTGGTATTAGAAGATGTGTTCTACATTTGTGGCATTTGTCATCAAGGTACAGGGTGGAGGAATACAGTTAGATCAACACCAGCCATGTCTTTACTGCTAAGCTGTTGCAGTGAGGCTGTGTGCTGTGTTCTGGAGGAGGGAGGAGCAACACCTGCTAAGGGTGGAAGACCATCATCCTCCCCACCTCGGGTCCCCTGAGTCCCACGTTCCTATATTGGAGGTTATATCGGAGGTCACTGGACGTTCCTACCTTGGAGGCCCATGGTGTTTAGCTACTGGAAGGGCAATATTCAAACACTGCAAACAGTCACAGTCCTTTGGAGGGAAGGTGAAACGTGGGAGGGGAGGATGACACATCACCTTACCAATTAAGTTGAAGTCACACTTAGGAGCCCAAGTCCCGCTTCACGTTGAATTACGTGAACATCGGGAAGATTGGGAAATGGGCAATCTCATCAAAATTATTTAAATTTCACGTAAAGTTCATGTGTTTGGAGAATGTGCTCATCCGGAACACTTGGGTCCTTTTATCACTGCCACCAACCAACCCAAGTGCTTTTTATAAGACTTATACCTTTCTAGATATTTTTTCCTTGTTAGTAAAATGAAAATCTAAGAGATCACTAAGCTTCCTTCCAGTGATCACAAGCTACTTTAGCTCATTTCCCAGCAACAGGTGAAAACCATAGTACTTCATCTCAAACAAGAGATGCCTGGCAAATGCCAGTTTCTAAGGTAACAATGAAATGTTGTCCCTCTCGACCAACCACACACCGTATCTTGGCCTCACATCTTCCTAAACTTATCCCCGTTTGTAAGAAAATCCACAGGCCGATAGATGCTTGATTCCAACCTAGTAACAATAATTCTTATCCTCTTTCTCCCCCTCAGGCAACTACACACTTTCTCATACTGGAGATTCTTCTGGTGACATCATGCTAACTCAGTTTCTCTCGACTGAATAAGGCCAGGAGTCATACAATCAAGGAAAACTGGAGCAACTTGACGTTTAGAGCTAAATGTCAGAGAGGAAAGTAATGTTTCATATCAGATGAGATTTCCTGACTCAGCAGCAGGACAAGGCAGCCGGAGGGGCTTCATTGCTGCCTTCTTTATCTTAAATTCAGTGGAAGGAAGACTGATTTCCACATGGCTTGAGTCAAAGAAATTGCTCCTTAAATGCAGAAGAGCTGCCCCTTCTTCTCATGACCACAAGAGGTGGTTTCCTTTTTCATAAAATGACTTTGTCCACGCAGTTTTTCCAATCATGGATTGGAATAAGAAAACACTGTGAGCTAGCTTTAGCTAACTGAGCTTGACTTTCTTTTCAAAAGGTTCTTGGTACAAATCTCCTAGAGAAAAGGTATTTTCCTTCCAAAATGTCCAGTTGGATTTTATTCTTCCTTTATTGGGTTCAATCCCTTAGCTTTGAAAGTTATTTGAAATAAAATAAAAACTTCCATTTCGATAGCTTTGTAGCCACGTATGAAGAAGGACAATAATGTGAATTAATGTGGAATGGAGCATTTCACAGTTTATGGTTTATTTTCACGTGGTCTCCAACCCAGAAAACGACTTAGGGCAGAGATAAGGACAGTGAAGTTGTTCACCAAAGATTGCAAAGCCGGTACAGGAGACTCAGGCATATTTTGGGACTTGGGTCCTAGCGCACGTCTGCAGCCCCACAATAGCCTTGAACCATATACAGTCCAGAAAAATCTTTACGAGATTAGCACGGTCCTAAGAAACCTTTACGAGATCAGATGCACAGTTCTTTGTTCATTCCCAGAACCTATCGTTGTGAGAGGGGAGTTGAGGGAGAAGTTGGTCATCGGCTTCTAGGGCAGTGCCTCCACCACCCTGAAATCTCCATCACACACAGGAGGTGCATGCCTTTTGGAAGTTATTTGTGTGTATAGCCAGGCCACCTTAGGGCAAGGGGCAGAGCAGCAGGTGAGGGGTGCTGCTAAGAAGCAGCACGTCCCTCCCATAATTCTGTCACTTTGAGCTCACCTCAGCATCAGCTCACTGCAATGCCTAAGACCCAAGCTTCAGAGTCACTTCTGTTTTGAAAGCTATGGAGTGGTAAGAGTGTCCCTTAGCTCCTGACACGAAAGGCCTCCATGGTAGGCAAATAAAGATACTGTGGGGGAACTTCTACTAATGGGAATGGGTTAAACAGGCACGTGTAGAGAAAGTTTGAGTTCGAAGTTCCGCAAGGCACCAAGCAGCCGCAGAGATGAAATGTCAAGTAAGATGTTTGAACAAAACAACTGAGGACAACTTAGACGGAATCCAACTTTGAAGGAGGGATGCCCGCCCCACCACCAGCATGGGGAAAGGACTTCGTGATCACCTGCTACGGGACGCAGCATGTGGGGATCGTGAGTGGCCGCTGGTGTCCGAATCTTGCCTGAACGGGGGCCAGAACGCTGTGCTCAGACTGGCTGCACACCAGTGTTTGTCAGGGCCAGGGGTGTGCCTGTGTGTCCTGTGGGTGATGATGAGAAATACAAGGAAGAGCCCACGTGGGGCTGTTGGGTCCTGTGTGACAGGCCATCCGAAGAGGGGAAGAGACCCAGCATTGAACTTTGGATGTGATGCCAGGCATGGGGTGAGGATGGAGTCACAAGGGACCAGCTTGGGTGCAGAAATCTGCACAGCTGAAGGACCTGCAGGTCAGAGAAGAGGTCTGGGGGAGTCCTGAGAGTTAGATTGGTTAGCACGCGGTACATGTCACCAGATGAGAGTGGCCCCATCTCAGAGGGTGACTCACTCTTCCCTGAGGCGCAGGGTGGAGAAAAGAAGTGGGAAAACTAAGGGAAAAAGCTACCAAGAGAGTAAGTATGGCTGCACACAGCCCAAGGCAGGACTCAGCTGGAGGAGAAGAAACATTTAATACTGAATTGCTTGTCACTTCTTATCACATGATTATCAAGCATTTAAATTTACCAAAGTGTTCCTATAACTTAGGCACGTAGGAGTCCTGGAGCATATCTGGCAGCGAGGAAACATCCCTCTGACTAGCTCTTCTAAAGATAATCACGCGAAAATGAAAAGTATTTGATCCCATACCACACGCCATGCTTGTCTAAATCATACCTTTACCTAAAAATTTCCCCCAAACAATAAATATCAAAAAGGCAGAAAACCATTTTAATAGTTTTCTATTGTTATATTTTCTATTTTAGTAGCTTATTCAATTCATATTGTAGCATGGCACGTTTCTATTGTTGTCTAAACAATTGCCACAAACTTAGCAGCCTGAAAATGACACTTTTTTCCTTCACAGTTTAGGGGGTAGAGAGCTCAGCTTGTAGAGCCATTTGTGCAGAGGCTCATGGGGCTGGAATTGAGGTGCCCACTGGGCTGTGTCTTCATCAGGGTGGGACGGTAGAAAACTCCACTTTCAACTCATCCAGGCTGTGGGCACAATTCACTTCCCTGAAGTTCGTCGGAATGAAAGCTCTGCCTTTCTGCTTGTCACTGGCCAGTGGTGACCCTTAGACCCTAGACCACACTTACTCCCTGCCCAAGGCCTCTCCAGCTTGGCTATTTATATTATTAAGCCCCCAGGGAGAGTCTCTAAGTCCAGTCTAGTCTGAAGCAGAATCTCGTGTCACAGATGTGTGAGGTCATCAGGGCAGTTACATTCCATAACTTTTACCATGTTCTGCCCATGATCAAGGGAGGGTATTTCAAGAGGCAGGAGCACCTAGAATGAGATCTGTAAAGGTCACAGACACAGACACCCATGAATAGGAAGTGAGAGAGGCGATAACAGCAGCGCAACTTTCAAAAGCACGTGGGATGAGCGAGAGCTGCCTTAGAAAATCAGCGATGAAGCCAGAAGTGGGGAAAGATGAGAAGAACCCGCTTTCAGCTGCAGAATCCCCTGAAGACGGACTTGGCAGAACCTTTTAAAGGTGAGTGATGACTAAAAAATGGACAAAGGATCACAGCTGCTGCGCCCAGGAAGACACGGCAACAATGGAAATCACACTCTCAACATCTTCAGTGGTCAGGAGGTTCAAGGTGTTTGGAAATCAACAGAACTGAGACAATAAGAAGCATCATAATCATGTTATTTGGAAATACGGACAAAAACAGCAAAAGAATCAGCTAAGTCAGTGTGAAGGGATTTGTCTCTGGGAAGAAGAGAATGATAGAGTTATCTGCCTGAACTGGGAGGCCACAGTGCTCTCTGGGTCCCAGGGTGATGGTCAGCTGCTCCAGGTCTTGGAGATCCGTCATCTAGCCCGAGATGTGAGGACGGCGGCAGGGTCCACTGATTGACTGCTCAGGGAAGGTGCAGGGTCATTCGCCCAGCCCCGGCCAGATGAGATCGCCTGGTGGACACTGGGCTGAGTGAGGAGGTCTCTGCGGTGCCCATCAGAACTACAGAGTCAGGGCTGGGTGGGCCCTTTGAGCCTGCCTCACACGCACAGCCTGTGGGTGCACACGGGGGACCAAAATGCAGGCATGGCAGGGATGAGCGGACCCCAGGCTGCCCCAGGAGCGCAGACCCAGCAAGGAGCCTGCACACCACCTCCCAGAGCCAGGCCGGGAAAGCAGCCAGGCACGGCCTGGGCAAAGCCAAGAGGCTGGACCCAGCAGGAGATGGGAAAGGAGGATCCGGGAAAAGGAGAAAAAGGAGCTGCCTGTAAGTGGGAGGAGACGCAGGGCTGTCCTGTCCAGGACAGAGGGAAGCTCATCCAGGGGAGTACAAGCGCTCCATGGAGGATTTAAGGCAGCGTGGTCAGCACTGCCAAGCCAGGGCCGGACCCCAGGGGACACAGGGATCTGAAATTTCGGGCCTGGCACCCTCATGGGCCTCAGAGTAGAAATCCCACTGTTGCGAAGTGGCACTTGTAGGAGGAAACCATGTGTAACTTTGCATGGCCCTGTGTGAGCCCTCCTAGCTCTGTAAGTAGCTATTTTAGGAAGATTAATTTCCTCTGTTTCCCCATTGCTTCCAGAACAGACGAAAAAACTGAGAAGCGGTCATTCTGTAGCACCCAGGATTGTTCTCAGACCCATGCCAGTTCTAGGAAAAGTCCCAGTCTATTCCATCCAAGGAGTTCTTGTGTGGAAGGCGAGAGGGCTGCGGGGCTGAGCTGCACTTACCCATGTTTGGCTACAGGTGGCAGCCTCTGACCAGGAAGCAGATGCTGGATAACCTGTTCGGTGGAGAGCCACTTAAGTCAGGTGTGAAAAGCATTTGCATCCCACTACCCTAATTAGGAGCCATTTGATGGTTGCTGCTGTGCTGTGTCTAGAGAAGAGATTAGGGAGCGAAGAACATAATAGCCCAGTTTCCAGGGGCACAGGCTTGTTTCCTGGGTTTCAGCCCCGGGTGCTGGTAAACAGTCTGTGCGGCTTCCAGGCAAAGTAGGAATTAGCCACGATCAGCAGCAGTTTCCACCTGCTGGAAAACTAGTGCCTGTCTTATATTTCAGTAGCATCAGTGACATATACCTTGGGGCCTTCTGCAAACACAGAGTTAACACAAGTGCATGGTGTAAAACAGGTTCCAAAGAGCTTGTGCTTCTTTAATCCATCTCTTTTCTTTTCTCTTTGGAAAATTTGTGCAGTTGTCAGGATTGTATCACACTTCTGTGGATAAATCCCTCTTTCTTTCTTTCTTTCTTTCTTTCTTTCTTTCTTTCTTTCTTTCTTTCTTTCTTTCTTTCCTTCCTTCCTTCCTTCTTTCTTTCTAAGCTCATTTTGCACCGAGGTCTCAGGGTAGAAGGAACAAAATAAAACAAACACAAAGCAGTAACTTACACAAAGCAGTAACTTACACAAAGCAGTAACTTGCACACAGCCTGGGATTTCCGAGGTCTTCAGGGTTGGCCCTGGGAGAATGGAGCAGCTTTGCAGTTAGCTCCTCAGCCCGAACAAGCTCCTTTCCAGGTTCCACAAACTTCCCCACAGCCTCCTCTCTGGCGGCAGCGACATGCCAGAATCAACAGAGATGTCTCCCAACGCAAGGTGACTTGCAGAGTCTGTGATGCAAATTGTCCTCACAGCCGGGGCCAGGCCTGGGAGGGGTTAGAACTTCAGGAAAAAGAAACCAGCAGGGAGGGAAGAGATGGGGAAGAGTTCCACAGTTGCTAATTACCACTGATTCTCCCACAATGCACCGTGTCTCCCTTGGCTTCACCCTCGTCAACGCACTAGGCTCCTTTCCTGCCTGGCTCCCTGAGGTGGTGTGCAGGCTCCTCTCTGGGCCAGGGTGGACTGGCCCCCGCTCATCCCTGTCATCTCTGCTTTGCAGTTTCCCTTCTGTGCACCCGCAGTCAGGAGATAAGCTCCAGGTCCGGTCCAGGCTGGCTCTGTAATGCTGTGTCTCTCATGGGCAACACCCAGGAGAGGAGACTCCAGCTCATGCAGCTTGGCAAGACCTTATCTCGCTGGGTAGGAATTGCAGATAAAGGATCGCCAACAGCCATGCCATGCCAGCCAAACGGGAGGGAACACCCTGTGGCGCTCTGAGCCAGTGCTTGGAGCCGGAGCCAAGGGGCTCCTGGGTGTGATGTGCTGCCAACACACACGAGCTTTGTGGATAAGGATTCCTGCTCCTTCGATCCCAGCCACATCCCTCCACGGGGCATGGGCAACGCGGCTGCGAATTCCATGACAACACATAGCGGGCACTGCCAAGGATAACTCTGCAGGGTGAGAGCTTGGCCTGGCGCTGGTGATAATGTGACTCGGTTTCCTGAAGTGGGGTGGGCAGGAACATCTGCCCTATCTGTTGTCTTTATCACTCGATTGTGGGAAACCTACACAGTCCCCCCACCCCTGCCAACTCATTTGAAAAGCAATAAATAAGAAATTACATGAGTGGCAAGCCTTCCAGAATTTATATTGGCAATTGCTTACATATTAAGGTCTGCGACCACATGAAATGCTCACGTCCTGCTTTCTCTTAGCCTGGAAAATGATCCTCGGAGTGTTTTTTCCTGCCAGTAACATCGGGTTCCCCATATACCTGAGCTGAAACTCCGTTCTCAGACTCCCAAAACTCAGGAGGAGCCCGGGAACCTGTCTTTTCCTGAGGCCTCCAGGCGCCTCTCATGCACACCCCAATTTCAAGACCACTGACCCAGAGCACAGAGAGGAAGCATGTTCGAGGCCTGCAGGCTGCAGACTGGGGTTTGTGGGGCTCCGAAGCTTCCTTTCCGTGGGAGGCCTGGGTTTCAAAGGATATCATTTTCCACCGCCGGTGCCTCTCTGAACCGACTGTCTTGGGAATGGCATGAGGAGAGGCGTCTCCTGTCACATGGCGGAGTTGCTACGAATGGGGCGGGCTTCAGACCCTTCCTGGGAGACAGCGGCACCTTTTGGGTTCACAAGCTTGCTACAAATCTCCATGTCACAGAGAAAGTCTCCACGGTGGACTCTGCATAGCACAGCGACGTGATCCTTACAACACCCTCTCGGTCCTGCAGATGAGGAAGAAGAGTCCGGGTTCACTAGGCAGTGACACAATGGCATTCACACCCAAGACCCGTCACTCCAAGGTCCTTGTTCTTTGCACCTCAAAACCAAGAAGCGTTGAGAGCTGGAGAGCTGGCGGGTGAGAGTAAGGAACTCTGGGATCCATTGCCTTCTGCCTGGTTGAGCGGAGTCCTCTTACCTGTTCATGGAGCTCTTCCAAGAGGGTCGTTGCTTAGCCCCAAGAATCCTGGCCGGGCTCCAGTTGGGGGCTTCTCGCTGGGCCCATTTGCATTCTGTGCCGCCCCTCAGCACCAAGTCCCCACTCCTTGCTGATCCTTGCACCCAGGGACGAGAATATCAAGAAGAACGATAATCTCCCCAGAGAATGGACACACATGCATGTGCATGCGTGCACACACACACACACACACAGTTTTTTCACATACTGGACAGTGTGTGGGTGTGAGGCGGAAGAGGAAGTCACTGACATTCCTGCGGACACCATGAGCCTACCGTGTGAAGTGCCAAAGGGTTTTGTACTCCTAGAAGAAAAACAAAGCACAGCAGTCGCAGAGGCCACAGCTTAGAGGACACAGTGGCTCTCGTTTCCCAAAGGGCTGGGCATGTGGCATGAGGAAAGGGAGATGTATATGGGGGAGAAGCTCTTTGCGTTTCTCTGTTTGCCAGAAGCAAAAGGTCAAGGTGGAAGGGGGGAGGGGGGATGAGAGGGAAGCGCCCTTTTTGGCAAGCCCTGAAATATCGCTGTGCATAGTTATGCTTGCCAGGACCTGCGCGGATAAGACACGAGCCACAGGACAGTGGCAGAGACCAGGAGACAGCCGCTCGTTTCAGGAGAAGACACACGGTGTCCTCCGTATCTCCATCTGACACGGCTCAACTCACTTCTCGGCTGGACCACCTCCTGCCCCTGAACGGGTCCTGTAAATACTGCTAGATCTTTCCCCTCCGCATTCAGTTGAGGCTGAATACGGGCTTTGAGACTGTTATGTGCGGTAAGCTCCACCGCACATACCTGATTCTCAGGCTGCACAGATGAGACAGCAAACTGACCAGCTTGCTGGGAAAGCGCCAAGTGGCTTCAAGACTTTTACTGAACCGGACGTCACATGGCTTTGGGACGAGCCCTCAGATTCCAGGCTTCTGGGCCTGGGCAGCTGCAGATCTGGTCAGAAAGGGCCTTTCCCTTCATGTGTTTCTGCAGGGAAGAGGACGTTCTTTGAGTTCTTTCACTTTTCCTCTGATGACGAAATGGCAAACGCCATCGGAGTTCCATTCACTCGGGAAAATAAACACAGCACTCACTGCGTCTTCAAGATACAGTTCTGGTTGGTTGTGTATGGACCGGTTTTCACCCTGAGCCTTACAAACAGTATTTCAAGATTCATTCATTTGGCAAAAAAGAGTTGGGCACTTACTTTGAGCCAGGCACTCTTCTAGGCCTGGGGGTCTGGTGGGGACCAAGATGGAGAAGGAGATGGAGCCTGTTTTAATGGGACCAGTTTCAGTCACTCATTATGTACCCATAAGGCTACAAATCCACCACACGCTACAGCTTCTCCACATCCTCTCACTGTCTCTTAACCTCTGCTGTCTTGTGGGGTGCTGCTGATTTTTATTGATTTGGAGTCAGTTAGTGTTGCCATTAAACAGTTAGGAACTCATCTGCTTGAGGCTCCAGTTCAACAGGACTTACTGCCCGCCGTGTTGTTTTCCTCACCTCTTCCACTTCACAGGTCTTGCTGCCCTCCTAGGGGTAGGTGGCACTACGTGTCCCGCAGGAAGCCTTTTCTGTCCACTCCTGGCCATCAGGTCCTCTCTTTTGAGCCTTGGCCCACTTGGGGACCTGCCAAGATGTCTCAGTGGGGTACTTGCTGTGAGACTACGCTTTGCTTGCTGCTTTTCACCTCCTCTGGTCTTGTTTTACCAGCTGGATGGTTACTCCTTGCTGGTTCATTGGCATGAGACTCTAGCACAAATATGTTTGAAATAGGCCTGTTCATTTGCTAATTAATAAACTTTTAATAATTAGGTTATGTACAGATTCCCTCACATATGTATATGGTCACGTCACATATTGGGAGTTCCCATTCTGTCCCAAATGATGCAGTGTTGTGAAGGAGAGAAAGGAAATTGAAAATACAGTGTTTGCCCTCGAGGAACTTGTGAGCCAAGAAAGGCCAAGAAACAACTGAATAATCTTGAAATAAAAAAAAATGCCCCCTGTTGTGGTTCTTGGTCTTGGTTGCCTGAAGTTGTTTGTGTGTGTCTGTGTGTCTTGCGCCTTTGTGAATGTGTGTGGAGTGAATTATGTTTGGTCCCTAAGAGGGAAGGTCGACTCCAACCTACTTCAGACGCCATTTGCATTATGTTAAAGTTGTCTACAGGAAGATGGGATGATTGGATAACAGTTGGCCTCATCCAGATGTTCAAAGTTAGAGAAAAAGATACCAGATGTTGACTTGTGTTCTCTCCACACTAACCGACTAATTCTTGAAGTACCATAGTCCTGAGTAGTGAGTTGTTGTTGGATGTCTACCTCTTCGTGAAATTTCAAAAATGGGCATCATGCTGGTGAAAACAGTTCTGCTTTCGGTATCATTCATTTTAAAGCCTGAGATAAGGACAAACAGCTCTGGATGAGATAAGGAAAATATGACTAGAGGAGACAGAAAGTGAGGTCCATTCATGTAGCATGACTGTGTGCCCCTCAGCGGGCACAGCCGGGCCCCTCACAACTCCCTGACTATCTTGAAGCCCCCCTGAGGGCTTGCGAGTGGCTTTTTAATACTCTCCTACCTCTGCGCTCTCGCTTGTTTGCTAAGGCCTTCTGGACAGGCTGAAAGGAGACACGCTTCCTTTCTGCAGTTTGTTTGGTGTGTACGTGTGTGTGTGTGTATGTGTGTGTTCTTACGTGTGCTCTGCTTGCTTGTAGCAAGGTTTCTCTATACTCTGAGAAACTTTGAGTGGATCTTAGATGTTATATGTGGTATGTGGTTGTCATTAGAATTGGGGCCCCAGTTGATCTAGGGGTCCTGGACATGGCTGTGCTCCATCCTAATGTCACAAACAGCAGCAACCTGTACCTTCGAGTTTGAGGGCTGAACGGGGGAGTAAGTGGCCAAAATGAGTGGGAAAAAAAAGAAAAATAATTGGGATTGTGGGTCAGTAATGTGGCACGTGACTGAGTCCCCACCTTCATTTCACATGCCAAGGTCTGCTCCTGGCCTGGAAGAAAGGAGGGTCCTGCTATTGATGCCTCTCAGCCCTGTGGCTCTAGCGAGCACCCCGCAGACTGCAGCATGGTGGGCCACATGGGTTCCACGCAGAGGAGAACTCCTGCGTCATGTGGCAGCTGGTCCTCTGCATGTGTCTCTCCATCAGCGGCTCAAGCCCCGAAGGTGGAGGCCCGCACACCTGGCTCATCTACGTGGCCCACGTCTTAGCTCTGGCTGTACAAGGTCTGCTCAGTGAAGGAAGCAAGGAGCAGGGGACTAAGTTTAATGGGCAGAGGAGCACGGAGAGGCCATGCTGAGAAACTTTTCTCTCTGAATGATTTTTCACGAAGTGCTATCCAGGGAGGATTTCTACTCTTTGGCTTTAAATTTTACCACAAAGCCTGGTTTTAGCTTAAAAGTCATAGGAAAGAAAGAAGAGCCTGTTGTTCTGTAAGAAAATACCAGCGTTGGAGGATGCAAAGGAAATACATGGTGAGCAAATGAAAAACAGAAACAGAGTATGTTAAAGTAGAAGAATGTAAATATATCACTGATTAGCTTAAAGACTCTTATACACACGAACTCAAAATAATTTAAATGGTATAACCAAGACTATGCTAGACAAATTTCCTTATTCAAAAAATAATTATTCCATCGTGTTAGTATACTAAATTGATTTAGCCAATCTTTCATTACGAGGCTTCACAGTAAGGAATAAATCTTACCCAAAGAGTGACCTGGCCATTGCCCTTGGCTACTGGGAGATGACCTCTGGGCTTTGAGATGTCTTGTTCACAGCTGTCTGTTTACCTGGGGGTCTTGAGCCACACCCACCAGCCTAAGAGTGTGACTTGTGTTGGGCTTTGAAACAGGTGGTATCCACTCTACCTCCCGGTGGGCTGGAGACCAAGCTTATCAGGCTGGTTTCAGAGAGGCTGAAGATTAATGGTCAGCCACATGGGAAGTCCCCAAGAAAAGCTCCAGATGCACAGGAGTTGAGCAGCCTTCTCTGGTTGGCCTCCAACTGAGACACAGATACCCAGAAAGCTTGCAGATAAGAGCAGCTGAAAAGCTGTCACATGGCTAAATTGCTAGGAAGCATTTCAAATGTGCTGCGATCTCAGAAGAACATATGTCAAGGAAATGAACTCCTACCAGTGCAATTTGCCTTAGCATAGTAACACTTACATCAAAACTTACTAAGAGGGCTGGGGATTTAGCTCAGTGATTAGAGTGCTTGCCTTGCAAGCACAAGGGCCTGAGTTCGATCCCCGGCACCACAAAAAAAAAAAAAAAAAAAAAAAAAAAAACTTACTAAGAACTTTTTCCAGGCTCTTTTCTACCCTGTCTCTTAGTGTCCGAGTGATTTTAGCTCTGTGCTTTTCTAGGACTTCTTTCTCCTCCTTCCTTCTTTGAGTCTTTTAGTTTTCTTTTCCCCTTCTCTATGCTTTCTCTCAGGATCAATCTTTGTCCTTACTGTAATTTAAAAAAAAAAACTGTATTTAAAACTAAATTTTAATTTGCAAAAAGTATTTTTCTCATTTTATATTTTAAATGAGTTAAATTGGCACTTTATGTTTCTATCATTTCACAAGAGTTTCAATTATGATTGTTTATTGTATAATACACGTAACTATATTTATGCCCTTTAAATTTGGGAGCTACATTAAAACAAACAATTAAGCAAACAAAAAATAAAAACAGATTTTCTGAGCAAGGCTAAAAGTCTTCCTTTTTCACATTCAGATCTCGCTGACTTCTTTCATTCCTGGCTAAGGGAATCTGCTTTTAAGACACCCACATGGTTAGATCCTATCTTATGGTCAACTGATTAATGACCTTGATTAGGTAGACAAAACTCTTGGTTCCATGTGAAATGACACCATTCCAGGAGCAACTCCCAAGAGTAGAGACCGTGGGGCCTCTTAGGATCAGCTACCCCAGATCAGGCATAGAGCTTGTTCACAGAAGGATCCCAGAGATGAGGGTACCCAGACTGGCTGAGTCTCCCTGAGGCCCTGAGTGTGGTCCAGAAACTAGCAGGAGTCCCTGAGGGAGTCTGAGAGGTCGAAACTATTTTCATACTGATAATAAAATAAAACTTGCTTTTTACACTCTCAGTTTCTCATGCAATGTTCTCCAATGGCTTCGGGATGTGCGGTATCAGCACAGATCAACCTTCCGTCCTCCCACCACATCTGCATGTGTGGATTCAACCAACTTGGGTGCAAGAGTACTTGGGAAAAGAAATTTGTATCTTGATGAAGGCTGCAAACTTTGTTTTTTGTCATTATCCCCTAGACACAGTGTAACAACTATTCACATAGCATTTGCATTGTATCAAGTATCCAAAGCAATCTGCAGATGGTTTGAAGTATATGAGAAGGTGTGCACAAGTCATATGAAAACATTGCCCCATTTTATATAAGGGATTTGAACATCCCGTGATCTTGATGTCTATGGGAGCCCCGGGATCAGTCCACTGGGGATACAGAGAGACAAAATGTATGTATATGAGCACATGAAAAAAATCCAATTGTTTTCCATTGAAGACTCTAAAGACAAAATTGTGAAGCAATATGTTTGTTACTTTATTTGTTTCTTATTTTGAAAAGCACGGGTTACTCTTCATAAAAAGATATTATTTTTGTTAACAAGTATCGGGTTTATTATTGCCACCGGAAAATGAAATAATGATATAAATACATTGACAATAAATAAATCTACTTCTAATTTAATTTCTTACACAGTTAATACTGATAAACATGAACATGTCAAAACAATAGCATAAACATACAAAAGCTCTGAGTTTTAATAAATTAAGGGGTCCTGAGACTAGTAAGTGTGAGCCCTGCTAATTTCAACCAAAAGAAATGTTTTAAACAAAACCTACTAGGAGAAAAAGTATTTTATCATGTTGTTTAATTCGGATAGCTAGGCCTTCTTTTTCGCACTGTTGGTATTACAGGGGAAAAAAAGTCCATCTTACTGAGTTTTCCAGATGAGTGACTTTCTAAAGACTTCCCGACTTGATGGGACAGAGAATAAAATGTCAACAGCAGGCTCCGTTCTTCCTGGAAACTGCAGCCCTGATCCCCAAGAGACAGCTGGGACCAAGCTGGGGCCGGGTCAAGTTGCAAGCACTTCTGCTTGGTGAGCCTGGTAGCCAGCGAAGAACATTCCTTTCTCAAGCACACGAGTCCCTTCACTGAGATCTCAGTCTCATCTCTAGACTGTGTTTCCCCGTCAGGCCTTCATACTTAGCTTTTCTTCCTTTGTGATTATAATTTTTAAAAATCTGAGAAATGGTGGATGCATGGGTGCTGTCTTGTCACAGAAAGTCCAGGGTTGCCGGTCGGCAATGAGGCCACAGCCCGACTCGAGCCCCGCCCTTTCCACTCACTCACTCACTCTGTATTTAATACAATAACACTGGGAATTACTGAGAACCTACTATGTGCCGGATGCTGGTGTAAAGCGCATCGCTCCTGTAATCCTCACAGCTCCATGAGAGAGGTAGGCAACACTCGTTCCTATTATGAAACGGGATCAGGAAACTGAGGCACGCAGCAGCTGAAAATTCATGCAGTGGCATCTGCACAGCCGGTGGTAAAGCTGCTGTTCTCATGATGGACCCTCCCCTCTATTTCTGTCTGCGCCATTCAGTCCAGGTTTGGTTTTGCACGATTCCCAGGCAGAAAAGATTTTCTGATGTCAGGGTGCAGGCCTTCTATATCTTTTGTACGGTACAAAATGGAAAGTGTCACAGAAACTACTTGTTTCTAAATAATTGGCTCTATCTCGATTTTATAATCAGATTTTAGTTTAGGCGAGAAATCTGATTTTTTTTTTTATTATTTTTACCAAGAACATGCATTGGTACATTGTATACATAATGATCATAATCAACATGGTTATTTTGTACCTGTACATGATACATCTTGGTTTCCCCCCCTTCCCCCCCTTCCCCTCCCCTCCCTTCCATTCACCCACCCCTCCCTATTTGCAACAAGTGTAGCTACACTTTACCATTTTTTCCCCTACAACTAGAGGTTCCATTTGACCGGGCTATTCCTCTGCTTGGTATCTTTCCAGAAGAATTAAAATTATCATATCACAGTGATATATGCACAACCATGTTCATAGCAGCACATTTTGTAATAGCTAAGTCTTGGAAACAACCTAAATGCCCAACAACTGATGAATGGCTAAAGATGTGGTTTTTCTACACAATGGAGTACTACACCGCCATAAAAAGGATAAACTAGAGTCATTTGTATGTAAATGGATGTTCCTTGAGAACATACTCTTAAGTGAAATAAATCAGACACTTATTAGTACACATCGAATTGTTTCTCTGATATGAGAAACCATAAGTGTAAATAAGGACAAAGGGGTAGAATAGATATTTTGTTTTAAAAAAAAAGAGAGATAGTATTCAAAAGAGAGAACTAGATAGGGAAAAGGGGGATAAAGAAGAAGGTTAAAAGAAAGGTAAGATGAAAGGAGAAATCTGATTTTTAATGAAATATATGTAGTAGGCTCAATCAATGACCATCAAACCTGTTGGAAAATATTCATAGTTTTCTCCCATACTTTGTCTATTTTCTCTTACAGCCTAAATCTATTAATGTTGTGGCTCGAATTTTAAATGTTCCCTGAAAACCCATACGCTAAAGACTTGGTGGCCAGCCTGTGGTGCCGGGGGAGATGGTGGAACTTTAAGAGGCGGGCCTAACATAGGAAGTGAGGTCGTTGGGGTGTGGCTTAGAGAGGTCAGGGGCCCTGCTCTTCTTGTCCTCTGCTTCCCAGCCACCATGAGGTGAGCAGCTTGGCTCCCCCATGCCCTCTCCATAATGTGCTCACACGGGCTCAAGGACAGCAAGGCCACCTGACCCTGGACTGAAGCCTCCAGATCCAAGAGCCAAAAGGAATCTGTCCTCCTTTATTGATCTCACAGCCAGGGAAAGCTGAGTTATGGTTCTGAGTTCACCCTCCTGCTGCCGAGACAAAATATGCAGCACCCTAAATCGAAAGGAGGAGAGGCTGACTTCGGCTCGTGTTTGCCATTGTGATATACCCACCTCTCCTTTCAAGTGATCTTCTGGGGACTTCTTTTCTGTTAACTGTGCATTTTTCCACATCTGTCGAATGTTGTCACCGACAGCCCCCCAACAATAGCTAGCGTTTCTTCTGAGATAAAAGTGTCTCCACTCAGCCTTCAGTCAACTTTGTGCTTTCAGCTGTCAGTGACCAGTCTGAAAGTGAAGACTCAGTCTGAGAATGAAGACCACCAGCTTTTCAAACCTCCCTGGGAGCACTCAATTATTGATCGTACCCTTCTTGAAGCAGTTTTGCTTTCCCAGCCCTTAAAAATCAGCAGGTTTGGGAACACTGTCTTCCTCTCCTACAGTTTGTCCCCAGGAGACGGGGCTTGGAGCACCCCTGCAACAGGGTCCCAGTGCCCTGGATGCCTGTCCCTCTAGGCACAAGCCCCTCATAGTGCAAGAGTGCCTGGACTGGGTGGCCCCTGCTTGGTCCACTAGTATCCTCCCACCTCTTCTCACTAGAAGGTCTGCATTGGTTAAGTGGATGGTGGACAGAATCCCCTCCCTCTTTATTCCTCTGCTAATGCTATATACGGAGGGTTCAATCGTTGTGACTTTAATAGTTAGATGTCTGTAGGTACCCATCTGGCTGCTCTGTCAACACAAGAATGGTATCAAGAGTTACGGTCTAGATCTAACTGTCCCCCGAATACTCATGTGTTCAGAAGGTGATTGGATTATGGGGGCCATAGCTCCCTTGCTGTTAGGATGTAGGATCTGGTCAGAAGAGGTGGGTCATGGGGGTGTGGTCAGGAAGAGTGCTCCTCCCTTTCTCCCTGCTTCCTGGCCACCATGACAGGGGCAGCCTCCAGCATCCCAGCTCTTCCACTAGGCTTTCCTAGTGGAAGGAAAATCATGGACTGAAAATACAAGCCAAAATCAGCCTCTCTTCCTTTCGGTTGAGGGCGCTGCATATTTTTTCTCGGCAACAAGGAAAGTGATGAAGACGGTGAGCAGATGTGAGGGGCAAGGACCAAAGGTGGAGAATCCTAACACCTGTCATTGCACACTGTGGAGCAGGTCTTGGGGGATGGCCGCGGGTACCTGGAGTCTTTCCTGGTCTTACACACTAGGCAGAACCCTCTGCCTACGCCTACTTCTCAGTGGGCCATCCCTCTCCCTGACTCCTGGGTTCCCCTCACCATCCCAGGGACCCACTTAATTCCTCGTTCCTCTTCACCACACTCTCTCCCAGCCCGTCTGCTAGTGAGTCCCTTTCATCTCCTGAAAATGTCCCACTTGGGACCTCCCCTCTGTCCCCCCGAGCCCCAGTTCCGAGAAGGGCCCTGGAGATGAATGTGCCAAGTCTGCCTAGTCCGGTCTGGACGTTCTCAGAGCAAGATCCGGCAGCTCATGGAAGTCACGGAGCTGGCCAAGGGTGAAGAACGGCTCAAGGGCACGATGTCCTTTTCTTCTCTGCCCTTTGCAGGTGTGTTACACTGTTGTTGCTGCAAATATTTTGTATTAGGTCAGTACTTTCTGAGGTGGAGTCATGTGTACATCACACAAGATAATAATTTACCGTAGATATCTCCATTTTTTCACTGGATGTTTAAAATTACATACCATACTGTTTGAAATCTCCCTGTCCTCGAACCGAGAATAGTGCTGAAGAAAAATAACTTTCCATTCCAAATGTTTACACGGTTCTCAATGTACCTGTCAATTTGCCCTTTTATAATTTACTTCTCCAACACTGACAGAGAGGCAAAAAATCAATTTTCATTAGTCCCAGTCTTATTTCCTGACGGATTGGGTAAATATTTGCCTCACTGCTTCAGAGGGATAGGAACGAAGTGTTGACATAAATGTGCCATTAGCCTTCAATATGAATTTTTCTGCTAAGTTTCAAAATGTGTTTTCTTGAAGCAGGCATGTTGCAGATTCTTTAGCAGAACTCCCGCATGTCTAGAGGTTTCTGTGCTATTGAGGGGTGGTGAAGAACAGCTCCATCCTGGGGATCAAAGACTGAGCTTTATGAGGAGTGAATTAATTATCCTTTATTAACGGTATGTCACATTTATAGCTTTGCACAGATATTAGCTTTCGGGAAAGAGGTTACTTCCACTTTTCCCAGGCTTTCCTTTCTCGCACTGGAGGGCAAAGTGTCCCTCCGAGAAGCTGACAAGCAAACCGAGTACCAGAAATTTCAGAATGCTTCGTTCAAACAGAAACAAACATGCTTAGAGAGAATCTCTCTTGTTTGTGCTGTGGTTCCGGTTGAGATTTTTCAAACTGAAGTTTTGAAAACAAGTGTGTTCCACAATCTCCCACCTATGGAGCAGTAGTTGTTCCTTTTCCTATAGATGTTTTCATATCCATGAAAATGGAAAATATTTTGTCTCAATGGAAAATTCAATTGTCAGCCTGTATGTGCTTTTTAGGAGTTGCTGTCTTCATAAATGGGGAATTCCAATTTCAAATAGCCTCAGGCAGAGTTGTGCAGAGAATATGAGTACCAAAAAATGAGACTTAACTGTTAATCCAAAGTTGTGGATTCCACCCATTTAAGTTCTCAGCGAGCAATGTTTCAGAAAGCAGTCATGACAACTTTGTGAGGTCCAGTTCCCCACCTGTAAAGCAGGGCGTGAGCCAGGCTTGCTCATCGCATGTGCCAGGACATGTGGTGTCCCTGTGTACCCCACACACATGGCAGACATGACTGATAGCCACTGAATGCTTTTCCACTCAGCCTGGACTTGGAGTTGGAAGCCTTTTCAACTAGATGCTTTCGTAGCTGCTATCCAGCGAGTAGACTCAGTTTGCCTCATGTAGTCATTTTACTACTGTAGGCTAAATGTTATCGAAGAGCCTTGCAGCAGTCTACAATCGTGTGTGTGTGTGTGTGCGTGTGTGTGTGTGTGTGTGTTATAGAGTAAATCTTTTAAAATCTGGAAAATTGTGGGTGTATTCTAGGGTTAATTCAAAGAACAATGCCAACGTGCCGGTAACCAAAAAACACTAGTTCAATGGATGCGTGGATCAACACTTCCTTCCTCATTTCCAAATCTGTTTGACTCCTTGAAAGTTTGTTTAAAAATACCTGATTTGAGTAATTCACAGATATTCTTAGCATCTTCTGTAGAAATTCTCTGAGAGTTCTTAAGTGAAATATGATTAAAGGAGTTACTGTTTTATTGCCAATACCCTCAGAGCTGGAGGACTGAGGCACCCTGTATTTTAGTGCTAGTGTTTACTTAGTTCAGAGCTATTTTATTTTTAGCTTCTTTTGTCTTTTTGTAATGCCGAAGGAAAGACAACTTTCAAGTCACTTCTTCTATCTGAGCTTCCTAACTTTTACAATTACCCTAGTACATCAGGTGAGAACAAGTTTGTCCACAGACTCAAAATTTGAATCATTACTCATACAATGAGTAATGGTCAGTAATGTCAGTAAAGTCAGGTTGCCTTTTGTGCCTGAGGGCAGGCAAGTTCTCTTAGAGCCATAAATTTCATGATAATTGAGACAAAAGAAAAAAAATTTTAATGAGACACTCAGTCTGGATAGATATTCAATTGGCTTTCAGAAGAGGATGCTTCCATAAATCTCTGTTTAATTCAGCAAAATTTGAATGGCACCGTCTGTGTACATGAGATCATGTTAAGGATGCCGGGAGGTAAAGAATAGAGAGACCAAGACCTCAGGAAGCTCACAGTCTTCTAAGGGAAATAAGAGATGTAAATCAGAGTACAACACAGCAAAAAGAATGTATTTTCCAGTGGAAGTTGTTGGGGAGACTCAAAAGGAGAGCTATTCTCAACGTGGGAGGGTCCGGTGATTTCAAGGAAAAGGAAGGAACTGAGCTTGACTTTGAAAATGTGTAAGCTCATTCTGTAGGAGGAATGTTATTACTATGTATATCTAACATGTACCATTAAAAAAAAAGTATAAGCTCTCTGAGAATGAAAACAAGGCCTGGGTTTTAGAGAATGCTCGTGTACCAGTGACTGCTTTGACTTGAAAGAGATGATGGCGCCCAACTGGGAGGGCCGTTCAGGAGTCTAAGTGAGAAATTGTGTTGGTCCAAACCAGGAAAGTGTTAGTGGGAGCTAAAATGTGGGGGGAGGGACCGGGCATTGGAAAGACGGTGCCAAGTCAGACATGAGGACTATCCTCCATCACAAGGGCGAGAGGGGAGAGCCAACCCCTGTGTGGAGCGACCAGCCTGAGGGACTGAGGGAAGCAAAAGCTACGCTAGTGTAGCAGAGCGGCTGAATCGGGAGAAAGTGGGTTCATCCACAGCCAGAGTTGGCATCTCTGGGAAAATACTGCTGAAAGAGAACTTTAGGGATTTGTAAATAAACAGATCCACCACTGAAAAGCTTACAGCTTTTGCCTTAGTTCTTCTTCCTTATTCGAATGTTTTTGGTGAAATGGATTTTTTTTTTCGAGTCTTTTTTTTTTTTATTAAATACAAATATTGGACTGGCTCCTATGGTGCCCAATTAAAGATATCCATTAAAAATTTAATTTGTAGGTGTTCCTGGGTGAAAGTTTCCGGGTGATTTAACAAAATGAATGAAACACTTGCTCTGCAACTAATTGGTTTTTATGTTCTAGTTCAAAGACAGCGTATGTGTTACTACTAGTACAGGCTTCAACACCTGCTTTCGAGGTCAGCTTTGGCCAGTGAAACTATCTGCAAGTGGAATCTTAGGCTCTCAAAAAAAAAAAAAAGGTGAGATTTAAAGAGAAAAATGGTAATTATGAGAATTGACAAATAAAGGGTGAATAAATGTGAAACAATCATTAACAGCTAAGCACTGAAATAAAGCACCAGACAGTGGGTGAAGATATCTACAAAAGAACAATATTGTGTCCAATATTTACCCAAACATAATGCTGTTTTGTGGCAATAACAGGCCAATATTTACAGAAAATAAGGAAAATTGTAGGTTAAGTTGAAATGCTGTTGGAATTTGCTGTTAAAATGGCCAAACACATAAGACAGTTTAAAAAACAGCACACAGGAAACAAATAATCATTACCTAGAATGAAGATTTTTAAAAGGGTTGTTAATCATGAGTGGGCAGTGAAATAAGAATATTTAATGCTTAAAAATTCTAAAGGTCAACTAAATTATGCTAGTGATAAAAGTCATATTGTATACTTACAAAATATTTTAAAAACTATTAAATGAAGTAATACGGAAGTAAAAAAGTCACATGTTTCCTGAGTTTTATATCTGCTGTGACAAAGAGTTTTGGGTTATGAAAAGCTGAAAACACAACCTTTTTGTTTTAGGTATTGATTTAAAAGTTCACAGAGAATTGTGCCTAGTGATTGCTGAAGAAAAAACAAACAAGCCAGAAGACTCAAGCTTTTGAGTTTGCTGCTAGAGGAGAAATCCTTAGTCCTGCCTACCCACAACTGTCTATGGGATGGTTCAAAGCCTACGCATGATGTTGGAGTCCGCCAAAAGGTGGAAAATCGGAGAAACTGAGATCAAGTTTGGCTGTACAATCATCCTTAAAAACGTCATTCCATTGCTGATTGAATGTTGCTAAAACAGATTGAATGTGGATAAAATATCAGATGCAATGTGAGGGAGAGTTCCCTGAAACAACAAGGCAGCTTCCAGTAAAAAATGTGAAAAGAATCGTGGTCTTCAGCAGAAAATCGCACTAATTTTTAGTATGAGGAGAACATATTATTTTATTTGGAATGGATTCTTGTTTATTTGGTATGAACTTTTAGACAAAATCATATAAAAAGAAAAATTGGGGTTTTTGTCTTTTCACTTATAAATGGGTTACTTTTTTTAATTTAAAAATAATGGGCTTTTCTAAGTCTAAAGAAACTGCATGTGACCTGGGGAGCAAAGTGACATTACATTACAATATAATTAATGAGAATGAAGAAAGAAAAATGTGTACATGGACATCAAGATTTGTGTACAAATAAGCCTGGAAGAAATTTCTTTCAGGATTATTTTCTGGCCATCATAGATCAAGATGTGCCGTCTATCGATGACAGATGTGAACAGCTGCCCCAACAGAGCACTGTTTTCAGGTTTCTGTAATCTCAACTTTGAAATATGTGAAAGTAAATTTTAAAATACTACATAAAACTACATTTTGTGTTAAGAGATGGTTAAAATCACAAGGTAACAATCATTATGATAATATTAAAATATCTTACAGTATTTTCTGGGATAATGCTCATTTAGTCCTGATGATTCTATTACAATATTCGGACAAGATGTACAAAATTCATGGTTGTTTCTGAGTATAAATATTTTCTAAAGACATTTATAGTAGTAGTTCTAGTTACTAGTTCCCTACAGAGCAGTTTCTCCAATTTAAATCAATTTTATGGAATGATCTGAGAACTCCATTGACTGAGGAAAGGTTTTCTAAATTGGCATTCTATTAACAGGAGAAAATCTTAATTATAACAACACTATTAGTAATTTGTTAAACCCATGTATGAAAAGCATTTCATGAAATAAACTCACACTTTACAAATTATTTGTGTCTTTATTAATCATCCAAACTTAACTATCTCATCAGTAGAATTCCCCAGAAATGATCAATGAATAATCACTATAAGCCATCTTCAATATTTTCTGATTTAGTCATTTTGTTAACTGCTACCTAACATGCCCTGGACAGTAGCCCATCTGGATCCTGTCCTCCTGTGGTTGTCAAGGTTCATAACTGTAATTTATTTTGTTAACGGTTTGTTAGTGCAGTGGTCACTTTTATATGTCAAATTGGCCTGTTCACAGTCTGCAGTTATTCAATCAAATACTAATTTAAGTGTCATAAAAGTGTTTAGTAGATGTAGTTTTCCTCTATAACCAGGTGACTGTGAGTGAAGGAGAACCTGGTGGCCTGATTCTCCACCAGTGGAAATATCGCTAGAGCAGAACAGAAGTGTGCTGAAGAAATCCCCACCCTTCCCACGTACCACACTAGGAACTTTGGATTTGCCCACTGTCTTAGTCCATCCCTGCTGCTGTAACAAAACGCCTGAGATTAATTTGTCAGTGATAGAAATGCACTTGCTTTGTTCTGGAGGCTGATAATTCCAAGTTCAAGGCATGGGCAGTGTGGATGTCTGCTGAGGGTATGCTCTCTGCTTCCAAAATGGCAGCCTCCTGAATGCTGCGTCCTGACACGGCAGGGTAGGGAGGAGGAGACCCCAGGGCAAGAGGCCTAGCTCACAAGAATGCATTTCTTTACACATAGCATTCATTATTAGACTTTAAAAATAATACAATTTTTATTTCTACTTCTAAGGGATTTATTTTTCTGAGTTTGTGTATGGATTTTTTTGAGCCATAGCAATGGGGTTTATTGATTAATATTTCTGACTTTTTAAAATACTTTAACTGTAAGATCAATGAAGATCATTTATTTAGCTAAATCTTGGAAACAGCCCAAACGCCCATCACTGGATGAATGGATAAAGAAAATGTGTTTTTTTTTTTAATACAGTAGAGTACTGCTCTGCCATAAAGAATGATAAGCTTGAGATAGTTCTAGGTAAATGGATGCATCTTGAGACCATCCTCTTAAGTGAAATAAATACCACATTATTTCTCTGGTGTGAGAAACTGAAAGTGTAAATAAAGGCTAAAATGTATTATATAGGGAAAAGGAAGAAATTGTCCAAATGGGAAGGGGAACAAGGGAGGGGGAGGGCAAATGAATGGAGGGACAAGAGAAATAAGGAATAGAAGGAAAAAAATGGAAACAAAGCTTTTGTAAATAAGGAGGGAGGAAGGGGTGAGGGGAGATGAGGGGAATGGGAAAAAAAGAAGCAACAAGATATGTCATGTACAGGTACAAATCCCCAGTGATGAATATTATCACTGTGTGTATCTAAAATGTAGCATTAAAATAAATTTTTTTTTAAAAAAAGATTATTGCAAAGTGCCTATGAACACATCATATCCTTAGTGGGCATCGTGGGTTGAGGGATGGGGAGGGGTTGGGAGTTTTGTTTCTACTGGTACTTGATCCACCATCTCTAGTCATGATCGAAGGATCAAGAGAGTAAAACTTTAGAGAATTCCTGCCTTAAATGTCTGCCGCTGGTAAATAGAGACGTTTCATTTTGCATAAAGGAAACTTGTCCTGGTGGTAAAAATAAAAACTAGTAAGAAGATACACCATTTCAAGGAAAAATAAAGCCCCAAATTTTTAAGTGAAATTAGGGCAGAATTCAAAGTGACTAAAATAATCTCCCTGCATTGTTCATCTTCCTCCATGCACTCTGGGGCTTCTCAAACTTCAAACCTTAATGTAAATGCCTACTTAGCCAGAATTCTTGATTTTTGCATAGTTTCATTACTGACAGTATAATTATTTTTCTGTGTTTCTTTTTCTTTGTGTATGGACAGTTAACTGGGTAAAATGGATTATTCCAGGAACTCACTGGGTCATGGATTTAGTCATTCCTTCCTTCATCCATTGACTCAATATTTACTATGATAGCCTGTTTCAGTCAATTTCCTGTTGCTGGGACAAAATACCTGCACCTGCAGTTTAAAGGAGAGATTGATTTAGGCTCATGTTTCAGTGGATTCAGTCCATGGTTGGCTGGCTCCAAGGCAGAACAGCGTGGCAGAGGAAAGCTGCTCATGGCATGGAGGGCAGGAAGCAGAAAGAGAAGGGGGGAGCTGGGGACAAGAATACCCCCGACTCAAAGCTGTGTTGACCAGCCCTTCTGACGAGGGCCCACCCTGAAACATGAGACTTTTGGAAGACCTTTAAGATCTAAACCATAAGGGAGCCAAAAGTCAGTCTATACGTTCTTAAAACAACTATGTGACTGTGAGCAAATTACATGATCTCTGATTTTAATTTCCTTTAAAGGTGGAAATCTTCACACTCACTTTTCAGAGTTATCATAAAAATTGAGTGAAATAATATGCAACACAGCTTAGTGCTGGGTACATGATGTACACTCAATAAATTACAGTAGTTACTATTGCTGTTGTTCTTAATTTAAAATTTTTTATTTTGTTAAAAATGTGTTCTGCATTCCCAAATGACTGTGTTGTGGATTAGAAATTTTTTGTGGACTCTGAACTGCCTTAACCTGATTTTTATCAAATGTGGAAAGATGGGGAGAACAATTGCACTGGTAATAGTATAGTTATTCTTTCCAGTTGACATTAAAGTTGTATGTAAAAATCTCAATGAGGTAAACACTATAGGGTTATGGTGTTTCTAAATTTAGAGATTATTTAATTGCTTAGTTTGTGAGCAACCCTGGCTCAGGATGTGTCCAACTCACTTCTAATACTGGCACAAAACTGGGCAGAGTGTGGGATAGTGTTATCGAATCTGTGTTGTTGTTGGTAGATTTCTCTCCAAGGTTTTTGGGGATGATTTGGAACAAGCCATTGTAAAGGAAGAAGATAATCTGTGATTCTCAAGGAGGAATGAAGAACATATTTTTATAAATTCCTTATGCTCCGAAGTATTAATAGCTGGGAAAAGTGCTGTTTCTTTGAGAAGAAATGACATTTCATTGAGTGGGGGGGAGGGGGAGAGGGCAGAGAGGAAGTCATCCCCTGGGAAAGAACTAAAACATCAGCTTTAGGACCATTTCAACAATGATAACCCAAGTGCTTTCAACCAAGGACAGCCCACACCCTGGCGTGAGGCTCAGCCCACAGAGACCACGAAAGCAGCTTATTTGACCTACAATACTCATTCCAGATAAAAAGGGCTTGGAGGAAAAGACCTATCATTTCCTAAGAAGTTCAGTATTTACAGAAAACATTTGGAAACCTAGACTAAAGTTTGAAGACTCTGTCCTTTCTATAATACATGGTTTTGGCACCTTTGCTGAGAATCAATTGACTGTAGCTGCACGGGTATATTTCTGGGAACTCTTCTGTTCATCTGTGTGTCTGTTTTTATGAAAATACTGTGTTGTTTTGGTTAATATGACTTTATAGGATGTCTTGGAATCAGATTTTGTGATGCCTCCAGCTTTGTTCTTTCAGCTCAAGATTGTTTTGGCTATTTGGAGTCTTTTGTTCTGCCATGTACATTTTAGCTCTAGTTTTGTGAAAAATATCATTAGTATTTTGATGGGAATTGGAATAAATCTGAAAGCCACTTTGGGTAGCATGCATATTTTTCACAACATTAGTTCTTCCAATCCCTGGTCTTACTATCTTTTTTGTAACTTCTTCGATTTCTTTTATTGATGTTCTTTAACTGTGTTAGTCAATTTCCTGTCACTGGACATCCACGACATAAAGGAGAAAAGGTTTTCTTTTATTCCAAAGTTTTGGAGAATTCAGTCTGTGGTTGGATGACTCAAAGGCAGAAACGTAATGTTAGAAGGTGGAACAAAGATGGTGCGTTCACGACAGCTAGGAAGCAGGGCAGGGAAAGAGTGCTGGTGAGGAACGTGCTAAGGGTCATGTGTAGTACCAAAAGTCACACTTACATAATTCATCCAGACACACAAAGGAGCATGCTTTACTTATCTGTTAGGCATTTCTTATTACAGTGAATGAGACAAAGCAGGATTAATGGTCACAACTTGTGCCCAAAACACGTCTTCAACCACACAATCTCCAAATAAAGACAATAGCAATTTCATAATTTTGCCTAACGTAATGCAACTGCCCTGTGTACAGCTGAGAACACAATAATCCCTTCCCCAAGGTCTCAACAGTTCCAGTGTTTTTCAAAAGTCCAAGCCCAAGTCCCTTCTAAGACTCAAGCCAAACTCTTAGCTGCAAACCTCTATTTACAAAAAGAAAACTATACAGTACGTTCTCCCAAAGGACAGGGGAATGAGGTAAATATTTCTATCCCCAAAAGGAGGAATAGGAGTCTAGAAAAGAACAGGACCAAGGTAAGACCAAAATCCAGCAGAGCAAATATTAAATTCTGTAGCTCCATGTCTAGTTTTGGGGGTATATGGTGGTAAAATGTGAGTTTCAATGGGCCAGGGATGCCCTCACCCCTATCGCCTTGCCAGATGCAGCCCACATGGCCTCCCTTTTCAGCTGATTCCACTCACAGCCTGCATTTTTCCTTGGCTGACCTTCCACATTCTTGGCATCTCCTAGTTCCCAGGGGTCTCTACTGCAACTTTGGCTTTATTCCCACAACTTCGTGTACTACGCCCTCAGGGGTAGCCTGCCTGGCCTCCCAGACCTTCCTCTGAAATCTGTGTGGAAACCTCCCTGACCCCATAATTCTTGTGCTCTGCATGCTGTGAAACCAACATCACATAGACAAAGCCAGGGTCTACTGCCAGTGGGAATGGTGGCCGGGCCTCCCTGAACTACAGCGGTAGCCTCCTCTGAATGTCTGGGTGACTGTGCCTGGTGAAAAGAATCCAGGGAACCAATTCCCCAGGAGGTCCTGCTTGAGCCAGGGGCCCAGAGACTTGAGGGAAAGATTTACATTTTTGTACCCCTGAAGCTCTGATGAGTGGGGTCTTGCTGATTTCTGAGATGCCCTCAAGACATTGTTTTTCTTGTTCCTGTAAAAAGTACTTGCTTTCTTTTTAATAATACTAATATTTTCAGTAGTACACTCCTTTTAGTCCAACTCCACACATGATTTCTTCTAGGCCAAATTTTTTTTTTTTTAATTTTCTGCTCTGCCTTTTGTCCCTGATTCTCACCATAAGTCTGGCTAAAAGTCAGCAGTACTCCCACCACAGCCTGAATGTTGGGCTGTCTTGGAATTTCCTTGGTCAAGTCAACTAATTAGTACACTGCCCCAATCTCAGTTTCCTGCACATTTTCAGGACATGGGCAAAATGTAGACAAATTTTCTGCTTGTGTGTAACATCATGGTCTCTAGTTCAATTGTCGATGGAACTCTTCTTCCCAACTGAAAGGTTCTGAGTTAGGCATCTACTGTTCACATTCCTATCAGCATTCTGGTATTTTGAGCTCTGACCATAAGCACCCTTAAAGCTCTGTTTATAGCATTCTAGAGCTTCTCTAGCCAGTTTCTCCAAATCTTTCCACACTTCTCCCATAAACCAGTTCCAAAGATTTTTAAATACCGGGGGCAGGTGCAGTTGTAGCAACAACTCCACTTTTCTTGTATCAATTTTCAGTGCTAGTTAGCTTTCTCATAATTGGATACAATAGCCAACATCTACAGTTTCAAGGAAGAAAGGTTTAATTTGATTCACAACTTTGGGGTATTTAATTCATGGCCAGCTGGCTCCTAGGCAGAAATATCATGGTGGAATGGTGTGATGGAACAAAGATGCACAGTTCATAGCAACAGGGAAGCAGAGCAGGGGAATAACATCAGAGAGGAAGGGGGAAGGACCCGATATAGTACTATGGTACCCAAGGTCCCTCTTCCATGGCACACCCAGACTCGCCCAGGGGTATACTTTACTAATCTGCTAGGTCTTTCTTCATCTACTCAGTTGATGTAGTGTGATTAATGGTCATGGTAACTTTCATTGTAGATGTCTTTCAGTTCTTTTGTTAATTTATTCCTAAATTTTTGTTTTTGTGTTTGTGACTATTGTGAGTGAAACTGCTTCATGATCCCTCCACAAATTCATTACTAGTGCACAGAAAAATGACTAATTTTATATTAATCTTTGTAGCTTGCTACTTTACTGAATTTATTATTTCCAATAGTCATGTGGAGTCTTTAGGTTTTTCTATATGCAAAATCATATTGTTCACAAACAAGGATAACCTGATTTTGTCCCTTTCTATTTTTATGCCATTTACTTCCTTCTGTCATCTAATTGCTCCAGCTAAAACTTTTAGTACTAAGTTAAATATGAGTGGAGATCATTTTCTTATTCTTTTTAAAAAATATTTTATTACCAAAAGTTTGTGCTCTTTTCTGCTGCGTCTTTGTCTGGTTTTGGTAAAGGAGTAGTGCTGACCTTGTAGCATGAATCTGGGAGGTTCCCTCCCTTTCAGCTTTATCAAATAGTTTGAGAAAACCCAGCATTCATTCTTTAAAGTTTGGTAAAATTCAGCAATAAAGCTCCCTGGTCTACTTCTCAAGAAGGGCCCTGGCTTCAGCACCTGGGGTTCACTGGAGAGGACGTGAATTCCTTCTCCAAGACAGATCCCCTGGGTGGACTTTGGCTACTTAACCAAGTGGGCTGCAAACCTATGAGGATGGCGGAACCCCCAGTGAGGAGGTTGCCAACATGTACCATGGAAGAATGTGTGGGACTCGCTACTCACCCTCCCTCTCCAGGCTGTGGAATCAGGGTGTAGATGTGGGGTGTTTTATTTTTCTTTCTATGCTGCCATTCTGGTCTCTGGATCACACATGCTTCTGGTCTCTCTCCTGCTGGTTTCCGGCATTCCCACTGTGAGTCACATCACCATGCAGCTGTCCACAGGGGCTTGACTTCTTCTCTGGTGAAAGGAGCCCAGGATGGGCACCTCTACTCAGCTCTCTCCTCCTCTCGGCCTTACTCACATCATCTACACACTCAATTTGCCCCCTGTTTTTGTTTCACATCCTCAGGGAACATATAAAACTAGTCAAAATATTTAAGAAAAACAGTTCTGCCATGGTGAATTCCTGTTTATCACCCGGCTTCTGTCAAAAGATAGTTTTCAGAATGGTGAAATCATAACTCTTGTGTAAACATAAAATACACACACGGCAGGGATTTTAACACATGAGCTCATGAGAGGGCATTAATGCCCAGGCACATCTCGAGGGCAGATATATTTGTACACAGACAAGAACTCTGAACTGAATTTGCGATATAAAACCAGGTAATATAATACACTACAGGGTAATGCTTGGAATAATAATTTCTGCAGGATGAAAATCAATCATGTCTCTACAAGCAAAGTTAATTTGCATTTCTGGGGATAAGAGTCATTTGTGTTACTACTGGTTCCTACATCTTTCAGGATTATAAAGAGACAAAGCTAGTCCCCTAGAGATTCCCTGGAGAATCAGCTGTATCTTCTAGAGATTCAGCCTTTGTCACAGTGTCTGCTAGACCACACTCAGCACTCTTTGGACAGGATAATCACACATCCGCTTCCATTTAGAAGTCCTTTGTTGTCACTCTGACACTCCATTTCCACTACAAGTAATATCCACTCATTAGGAACCAAACTGAAACTTCATGAAGAAAATTAAAATAATTGATTTAATAAATACCCTTGCTTCATGATGGATTATGCATATATTACATTCCAATTCAGTGCACACAACTAGATATTCAGAATCACACATAATTTGATTGTCTTTATGGATGTTAGCCGATAGGTCTCTGTTAGAGTCATTTGTACTTAGCCAGGCGGCCACAGCAAGGACCTCTCAGCTATATACAGCTTCTGTAAATTCACCAAGTGACCACTTGATTCAGGGGGACCCTGAGAAGGAACAGATAACCTGTCAGAAATTCCAGTGCTAACCTAAGTTCTGGAAGTGTTCAGAACCATGAAATCACAGATGAGCGTGTGGCTTTGATAATGTCTCAAAGTCCAAGCACAGGCAGAAGCTAATTCCTGCATTGTGCCAGCAACCCTGGGAGAGGCCCTCAGCTCCTCTGCTCCTCTGCTTTCAATCACCAGGGAGCCGGGAAGGTACAGGACCAGGCAGGACATTCAGACCTGCCCTGTGGGCTCCCCCAGGGAAATACTGACCTGGGAGACAGCCCTTTCTCCTTCCTGTCCCCACCCCGTCCGCTTTCCGGGTCTCCTGTCTTCATCCCCTCTCCCTTTCCTCCTCTCTGGTGCCTCCTTCCTCTTTTCCTCTTTGTGTTCCCCTTCGGACACTCTTTCTCTCTTGCCCCACCTCCAGCAGCTCCTCCTTATCTTCCAGTGTGACTCAGTGGAGTCCTCCTTCTCTGGGACATTCATGGTTAAGACTTCTTTTTCTGCATAGAGGATATGGGCACCTGCTCCTCAGGTGTCTGAGTGAAGGCAGACAGGTACAGCGCATGGAAACGGTGGCATTTTAATAAACAGTGAGCCCCAGCAGCATCACCTGTGATGTTGCTCCTCTGTGCCCATCAATTTAAACCATAAAACCCTGACGACGATCTTATGTTTTCCTCTGAGTTACTTATTTTCTTTTTTCCCCTGGAGGTATCTATAATTAATAGTGCTCTTCCTAGTAACCCTGAATTTACACGAATCAAATGCCGGGTCCTGGGTCCTGGGTCTTAATGTTGCAGCAAACCCAGCGCATGATGTCACCGTGTGAGCCCCAGCAGGAGGCAGAGCAAGGAGCAGACAGGCTTCCTGCCTGAAGTGTTAGGAGCGGAGAGACCAGCAGGTCTGCTGGGAAGAGCCCCAGAGGGCCAGGACTCAGAGAACAGGTGCCCCAGGGTGTGAGGCTCAAGGCCCGGGTGTTGGGAGGAGGTGGTTCATCTGTGAACCGGAAAGGTGGGGAATGAGGACAGCCCAGGGGGTGAGCTGCAGGCGAGATCAGCCTGTGTGTATCAAAGCGTTTGGCCTCTGTCCTTAGCTAGATACTAAGCATGGGACCAATCAGGAAGACTGCACTGGGGAGGGACTTCCTGGGTGCTGGAGAGAAACACATTGGGGTGAACCAAGAATGAGCAAGCAGACCACGGTGGAGTTTTAACATCGTGTTGCCACTGCAGCCCAGCATCCCCCTTGCACTGGCTTCTGCAAGTGCTGCTGTTCAAGGGGTGGTCTCCACCTCACAGAGCAAAGTGGGTGCCTCTTAAAGTCAATATCCCCCAAATCCCCCTTCCTCTTACAGCTGTGCTGGCCTTGTGAAGGTGCACCCTGTCCATCCGCAGAGATCCGGCTCGGCAGTGCCCTGTACTGAGTTTAAAGCTCTGCTTTTGCCATCTTGAAATTTTAAATTTTCAAACGAGTGGCTTTTCAGTATTGTCTTTCCCGCATCCCACAAACAATGGGGAGGGACTTGTTCCTAGCAGTCTACAGGTGAAGGCTTTCGACAGTTCTTGAAGCCTGAGGGCAAAACAGCCTAAGAACCTGGGGAGCTTTTCCAAGACTAGCAACCGAAGGTCACCAGGCTCTCTCCAAAGACGGCAGAGAGAGGGCCTCTCCTCAGGTGGGGGACAGAATCTTCCTGCTGCTCCCCAGCTGCTCCGCTATGGGATGTTTGAACTGTGGCCCAGACACACTTCAGCTCTGGGGAACAGGAGGAGGGTGTTGACTTTGCAGAGACTTCAGGAAGAAGGTACTTGGGGCAAAGGTGAGCCTCTGTTAGCTCTCTGCTTAGTCTCGGCTGCCTGCCGTACTGCTTTGTCTCGGCTGCAGGGTTCTCACTGTGTTTATTTTCTGCTTCCCAGTAGCCAGTGGACAAGTCTAAATTTCTCATTTCCTCTAGGGAGGCCGGGAAGACACACAGGGCACGCAGAGGAACTCTTATTTATTGCTGTCCCCTGTTGCTCCCTCCCCAGCCTCCGCCCCCTCCTGCAGCCACTCTGCCTTCCAGTTTCTTCCTGCAGCCAGCACACAGGCAGGGGCGGCTCATCTCTGCTTGGGACTGCAGAGCCTGATCCCGGACCCACCCTCCTTCTCACTTCCTCCCTGCTTAGTTGAATGATTGCTGCTGAGGCTCACCTCACCTAGGAGGCTGGCGAGATCTGCTGTGCAGAGTTAAATCCCGGAGCTGGGACGCCACAGGAGAGCAAGGTAGGCAGTGCTTTGTCTCACTACACAGGGATCCGGCAGCTCTGACCTCCATGAGTGGGTCCACACTGCACTTTCAATTGGTGGCATCTTCCCAACTTGTGGAGATTCACAGATTTGAAAGACTGTGAGGGAAAAGAGCGAGAGGGAGATGACACGGGGTGTTTTGAATTTGTGTGTCTTTACATAGAGGCTATCAAGAGCACGGGGCATAGAACATGAAGCTGGGTCTTGCTTTCTTTGGAGGACAAATTTCAGAAGTTCTATCTTGTGGCTTCTGCAGGAGGGAAACAAGTTTGCCAAATGCCACTTCTTTGCAACAGTGTAGACCTCTACAGCAACTCCTTCTTTTTTTTATTCCTTTCTGAGTTCTTTAATGAAAGATGTATAAAACTTGACAGAGGGCTTGTTAACAGAGGTAGAAACCGGTGGGTGCTTCTAACCTAGAGTACCTGTGGGTGGTAAGTAGAAAAGAATGGGCACTTCGTGCAGGATTCTGGTGGAATTTTCTGTGGAGCAGTTATACTTCCTGAGTTGTCCTGAGATTAATTGTACACCGAGGTACACCGAGGTACACCGAGGATGGCCAAGAAGGCTGATCCCACGTCCTCCATGGTAGAAGTCGCCTGCAGGGATAGTGTGATTCTGTTTGGCTGCTGTTGTTGGTCAGTATTGCGGTCAAGATGCGAAGTGAGCTGGAACTCAGAAAAGGGTCAAGGCTTATGCAACAGCACTGCACATTTCTCTGGAATTGTTTTTTCTCTTAGATTTGTATTATTTTATTTTATCCTCAGCCAACTTTTCCTCCAGGAGAAGTATTTCATGTTAATCTCATAAAAATCAACCCACTTAAGTCTATTTATCAGGCACGTAGTCTTCTCCCCCGGCTTATTTAATTGAGCTCCTCACTATTTCTTGCCACTCACATATTTTACTTCAGGGTTGTCCCCTCTACCCTGCTCCCCACTGTGTTTACTACAAGATTCCTGGGAAATGCGGTTCCCATCATGTCACTTTGCGTCTACGGCTCCTACTGCTCGTGGCACCCGTGCTACCTGCAAGCGTGGTCAGGTGGCAGTCACATCAGATGTCCCTTGGGAGCTGCTGAGAGAGGGAAACCCCATCCCTTCCCTCGGCTAGTGCATCTGCACTTTGTCCCTGTTCCTGGGATGCCTGGTACAGTTTGAGAAGCTCTGGCCGGAGAGGGGACCAGACTATGCAGGTCGGCCCGGGTCACCTGCTTGCCTCAGTGCAGTGCAGTGCCCTCCTGCACCCTCTGACATCTCTGTTCCCTTCTCTACCCCATTACCCATTACATCTGAATCTATCCCTCTGGTCCTTTAAAAGCCAGTCTGCCTGCTGCTAAGCATCCTGAGGTCTGTGACTTTACGGCACCTGGCTGCCGTGGGAGCCCCTGGCACACTGGATGACGCTCACCATCTTGATTCCCATCCTGGAGCTGTTACTGGTCTTCGGTTGACTAACCTGTACCCCTTTGTAATGCCTGCCACTTAGCTTGTGCTTGTCTGTGTCAAATTCACGAATGAGTGAACAAATCAGTATGTGCACTGTGCGAAGAGTTTGGAGTCGTGATTAGAATGAGACCCAGAGCTTCAAGCTTTCCATAACATTTTCCCCCTCACTCTTTTATTATTATTATTATTATTTCTGAGACTCTGCTGGACTTAGTTATTCACTGAATATTTTGAGTCCCCACACTGCCATGCCTCTGAGAACCCGTGATACCCATCACAGGCGCCTCCCCATCAGGTCGGGGGCCCCTTTCCTCACCACCCAGGTTGGGTGAAGGTCTTCAGCCCTCCTACACCAGCCCATTTGCTGCGCACCAGAGCTAGGATGCTAAGGATGCAGATATGAGTCCAGCCTCAATGACGCCAATGATAGAGGACCTTTGTCATCCTCAGTCCTGTTGCTCCCTGCCAAAGCATGAAGGAAAATTAAAGGAGGTGCATAGCTGACACATGCGGGCATCCAGAGCTTGCGGCAGTGAGGTGAAGCAGGAGGAGGCTACCCTGAGTGCTGCGGTTCTGAGCTCACTCCCCACCTGTAGCTCCTGCCAGGAGGCTCTGGGTGTATCCCCAGCCAGCTCAGCCTCAGTTTGGAACTGCAGAGAAATGAAACCCTTAACTCCCTGAGGGCACGGAGGAGGGCAGGCCCGGGTGCTCCATGGTGAGCAGCAGGGCGGTGCTCTGCTCGGAGCCCAGGCAGTGAGGAGCTCAGTCTCTTCACGATGCCACAGATTTAGCTATGGATGTCAGCATGGTCCTCTGGTGCCTTCTTCTCCAGACCACAGTGTCTGGCAGCCCAGAGGAATCCACTGGGTACTCAGGGTGTGTGCAGCTGGCTAAGGTGGAGCTGTGCCACCCTGTAGCAACCTCTGCTTCTCAAAAGCAGCAAGGAGATGAGAGAGAGGCAGCTCTGCCTGGTGTGCAGGGAAATCCAGGAGCCTGCAGGCATAACCAATAGTCTGGCCCTTGTGGTGGTGAGGACTTCCTGTCTGCTACATGTAGGGTTTTCCTTTCTCTCCCCACATACACACTGCTGTGTTATCCACACGGCACCTGAAATCCTTTTTTGAGCTGGGTGGATCTCACTTGCTGCTCCTGCAGAGTGTGAGCACAGTTAGGAGGAAACTCGTGCTCCCCGCCTGTCCCCCAGGCCAAGGCAGCACTGTCTGCTCAGGCAACTCAAGGGACCTTGCTTGCTCTCTTCCACCCTCTCCTCCCGGAGCTTGCGTCTGAGCCTCCCAGGCACCTGGAATATTTTCTTGCTTCCCACTGTTCCTCCATCTCTTTATCTGCAGGCTTCCTGCATGCTCACCCGGTCCACCAGCCCCCTGCAGAAGCGGTGTGTGCTGGTCATTTCCTAGCTGCTTAAATCCACTTTGATCTCCTTTAACCAGAGCAGGTGTCACAACACGAGGCATTGACTTGGATGGAGGCGCTGTCTAGTGCACTGCCAGAGGTCTCCGATTGGATTTGAAGCTACGCTTAGCCATGTCCAGTTCAATGTTTCTTTTTTACCTAGAGGCGTGTGGTGGGCTAGAAAGAGGCAGACTTACTTTTAAATCCCCCCTTTGCTACTTCTTTCAATAAGTAATTGCACTGCACACAAAGTGTAGAGCAGATTAATTAAGATGAAGTGCCTAATATGCTGCTTTAAGAAATATACTAGATTTTTCCAGGGTTGGTGCTGCATTCCTGTAATTCCAGTAGTCTGGGAGGCTGAAGTGGGAGATTGCAAGTTCAAGCCCGACCTGGGCAACTTAGGGAGACCCTGCCTCAACACTTTAAAATAGGACTGGGAATATAGTTCAGTGTGAAGGCCCTGGGTTCGATCCCCAGTACCAGAAGAAGAAGGAGAAGGAGGAGGAAGAGGAAGAGGAGGAGGAAGAGGAGGAGGAGAGGAAGAAGAAGAGGAAGAAGAGGAAGAGGAAGAAGAAGAAGAGGAAGAGGAAGAAGAAGAAGAGGAGGAGTAAAAGAAAATAAATATACCAGATCTTAAAAAAAAAAAAAAAAGAGGCTGGCCAAGAGAGCAAAAATGAGAAAATTATCCCTCACAGAATAGTTGAAGAGACATTCAGGGGACATTTGGAGGAAGAACTGAGCCTCGTAGCACATAAGGGGTGCTTCCAAACACTCAGAGGTTGCTCTGTGTGGGAAAAGAGAGGGCCACCAGACCAATGAGTGGAAATTATAGGATAACAGATTCCAGCTAAATGTGCGGAAGGATTTACCCAACACCAGAATTGTCTACATGTGGGTGAGCTTTTGGCTTGGGGGACACTCTGTCCCTGGCAAGGCTCCAGAGTCCTGGAAGTGTGTTCCCAAAGGGATGCCTGTGCTGGGTGGGGTCTGGGTGAGGACCTGGAAAGTCCTTTCCCACTCCCGAAACTCATGATGTCACTGCTCCGATCCAAGCCCCCCCCCGCCCCCATCACCAGGCTAGAGTGATGAGAG
>PVJO010011251.1:0-60557 GCA_004026905.1 Hystrix cristata
ACCCTGGCGGGTCCGAGGCTTACTGGAGGACCAGACACCTCTCCGCTCCCATTGCTCTCTGTAGCTTCCACACGCCTCCCCAACTCCTCTGTCTCCCCTAAAGCAGCCCACCCTCTGCACAGATAGTCAAGGCGGCCATTCGCCCTCTTGGGACAGCCCCTGCTGATTGCAGTCTGTCCTCCGCACCCTAGCGAGTGTCCGGCTGCTCACCTGAGAGCACACAGCTGTCAGATCTTCACGCACGAAGGGGACTGCTAGGAGAGCCAACAGGGGGCTCTGCATGGTGACCTCGGGGAGGACTCGGGGCCGGCCCCTCCTCCACTCTCTCGCCGTCTTACCTCTCATCTCCGTGGCTGAGGAGCCGTTGGACCAGGCCGTCCACTTGTTCCGGTGCTTGCTGATCTCCTGCACTCGGCAGACATACTGGCCCTGGTCGGCGGGCCGCAGTGTGAGCACCAAGAGCCTGTACAGCACCCCATGCTGCTCCTCCAGCAGCCGCAGCCTCTGACGGTGTGCGCTGCGGCTGAAGTTCCCGTAGTACTGCACGATCCGCAGCTTGGTCATCTTCACCATCAAGGTCTCCGGGCTGTCGGCGCCGGCAAAAAACCAGCGCACAGCCAGCAGGCTGTCCTTGCGCCTCTTCTGGGACACGTGGCACAGGAGCGTGGCATTGTCCCCCTCCAGATAGTCCACCACGGGCCCCGGGGACACGGTGACATTGAGAGCCCCGCAGACCTCTGCAGAAAAACAAGGAAGACGAAATGGTGAGTGAAGGCCACAGCCTATCCACCAGGCGACCACGCACAGCCAAGGGGCCTGGCAGGGCCTCAAAGCTGTCATGGGCCACACCTGCACTGCCGGAGCAGGTGGCCCGGTGCCTCCTGCTCAGCCCCCACCTTCCTGGTAGTTAGAAGCAGGCGTTTTTGGAGGGACATCCAGGGCACCACACTCTCACTTCTGGGTGATCCCATCCCCATTGCTGCCAAGCACTGACGACCTGACCAGACGCTTTTCAGAAAACTTTAACTAGTTGCTGACATTTAAAATTCATCAGACTTCACATAAAAATTTGAGAACTGGAGTCTCTTGAGAACACCCAGCCCACAGCCATGTCCTTGGCCAGCGTCCCCAAGGCCTGCAATTATCAGTGCTGGGGTCAGGCTGCCCTTTCCAACAGCCTGTCTGCCTCCTCACTGAGCCTGCCTCTCTCTTCTTCAGTCTCCAGCCAGGCAGATGCTCAGTAGGGGCCCAGCAGGTGCTAAGCCAGCACCTCGGGCTGGAGCAGCAGGGGAGATTCAGGGTCTTTGGGCTCAGGCCTGGGTTCTCAGAGTTGAATGCAAGGATGACCCTCCCTCAGGGACAGAGAGGGAGGAGGGACTGTCACAGTGCTCCAAAAGATGCTGCGAAATTTCAGACCCCACTCACCACTTCCTATCCCTTGATTTCTTAGAAATCGTCTGAGGCTGCCCACCCTGGCTGCCATTCTGCCCTTGAGCTGACCTTTGGTAGAGCCATCCCAAGACCAGCAGACCTCAGCGAGACCAAGCCTTGTGACCCTTCCCAGGAGCCACTGTTCGGTGTGTACAATGGCCACACTGCCCTGGGGCTCACAGGCACACCCTTCCTGTCCTATGGCTTGAATGTGTGCCCCCAGTGTTTCTGTGTCAGAAAGTTAATCCTCAAAGCCATAGGTTAATGGTGTCGGCAGAGTGGGCTTTTAGGGGTGGTTGAGATTAGGTGAGGTCAGGAGTGTGGCCTGAGGATGGCACTAGTGGCTTTATAAGGAAAGGAAGATAACCCTGGAGTAGCCAAAGGCACTTTTATCTTTTTATAAATTATCAGGTCTCAGGTGTTTTGTTATAGAACACAAAAACCAACTGAGAAAGTCTGGCAGACAGCCAAGAAAGGATCTTTGTCCAGAATGCTGAAAATTTTCTGTCCAATCTGGGTGGTCCCCTCAGCAGGTCCCATGTCCCCACCCTCTATAGCCCATCCACCAAGCACCATCACCTGCCCACACAGCTATGCTACCAGCACGTAGCCTGAGGGCCATCCCAAGCCACAGCTTCAGACCCTCAACATCTCTCTCTGGGTATAGGCGGGGGCTTGGGCCCCAGATGTCAGAGTCACAAAAAGCCTTGTCCGCTGATCAGTGCTGCAGTCAAGCAAAGAGCAAGTAGGAAAAAGAGATGGAGAAAGATTTGAACATTTGACAAGGAGGGATGGGTCCATGAGGCTGTGCCTGGGTTGTCACAGAAAAAGCACTCTTCATGTAAACCCCTGCAATAGGTCTTTGTCTGCTTTCTGCCACTAATAGCACAATACTATAGACTGAGTGGGCTAGAAGGGAGGTTTATTTTGGCTCACGGTTCCAGTCCCAGTTCAAGGGGCCGCATCTGGTGATGAGGAGCCCCAGCGTGGCCCAGGCCATCACGTGACCAGAGACTGGGTGCTTGAGAGACCGAGGCCCACTGGCTGGCACAGCAGATGCACCCCTGTGATAACTCAGTAGCCCATGAATCTGTGGATTGGATAGATGGGTTGATCCATTCAGGATGGAGCCCTGATTCCCTCTTAACATCTCTTGAAGATGTTAAACCGCAGCTGAGCCTCAGAGTGGACAAGCTGTTCAAACCACGGCAGTGAGGCTCCTCTTCGGCATCCACCGCGGATTTCACACATCGAGCGCCTTGAGCATTCTGACATCAGGGTCCGTTTTCTTTGGTCTCTTTCTCATCTCTTAGGACCCAGGCCCTGGCCCAAGGGTCCCGCAGAACACCCCAACAACTTCAACTGACGTGCACCCAGGAAGCGCCTCTGTCACTAAGGTAACATTCACTAGGGGACAGGGACACGGCATCCTTGGGGGCCAATGCTCGGCACGCCACACCACGACAGCAGAGGGGACAAAAGTCAGGAAGAAACCAAGCCAACACTCAGCTGCCTCTAAGCACTGGGGGACGGGCCTGAGGTCCCCCAGGTCCACTGTGATGACAGACAAAGCCAGCCCAGGGAGACGCCTGAAAATACAAGTAACAACAGCCACGGTGTCCTGTGCTAATATACCTGGGAACCTGCGAATGTCACCTCATGGGACGAAAAGCATTTTATGGATGTGATTAAATTCACATTCCTGGACTGTCGGGGAGTGTCCGGCAGCTGGTGCTGGCTCCTCCAGCAACAGTCGCTCTGCTGTCGGAAGTCACCCGCTCAGGGTGAAAAACGAACAATCAGCCCACATCCCTTGCACCTCGCCCGCTTGGTAGGCTCCCTGGCCCTGGCCCTGCTGCACTCCCTGCCGACGGCGGAGGCCCCGTGGCGGAGCTCCCTGGAGAGCAAGGGGCAGCCAGGACCCCCGGCTGACCCCACCCCAGCAGCCACCAGGAGCAGGCATCAGAGACGCAGCAGCTGGCTTCCAGAACCCAAGGCTGGCCTCTCCCACCCGAGGGCTCCCACTGGGGCTCGGGGAGCTGGGAAAGCAGGAAGTGGAAACTATGGGTGGGAGGACAGTGAGTGACCCTGTGCCTCAGGCTCCTCCTGTTAATGCTGTGTGAAGAAGGGTTTATTTATCCTGATTGCAACCGAGAGAATGAGCCAAGTGCTGCAGCCCTGGGAAGGCCAGTCCCATCCGCTCCCAGGAAGGGCCGGACAGACAGAGGGACAGCAACAGATTCCAGGATACACCCTCACCTCTCTGCCTTCGTTTTGCCTTCTTTCCTCTGACAAATGGCTGGGGCATCTGTTTCTCCCATCACAGTACAAAGACCCTCATATGTACCTCCTGAGAATCGTGTGGAAATCCTAACCCCAGCACCCAGCGTGTGACTGTATTTGGAGGAGGGACCTTTAAAGAGGAGGTCAAGGCCACATGTGGTCCCGAAGGCGGGCTCCACTTCAATGTGACCTTACGAAAAGAGGTCAGCACAGAGCCCACGCAGGGGAGACGGCCATCGGCAAGCCCAGGACGGAGGCCCCTGAGGAAGGAGTGCTACTGACACCTTGGCCCCAGGCTTCCGGCCTCCAGAACTGTGTGTAAGTAAATTGTTGTTGCTGAAGCCTCCATCTGGGGCGCTCTGTTACGGCCACTCCAACAAACAGGCGCAACCCACTGATGGAGACCATAATGTTCAGGGAGATAAATCAGACACACAAGCTTAAATATGGCCCGGTTTCTCTTATATGAGAGACCCGAAGTACAAACAGATTACAGAGCAAAATAAAAGATAACTAATAGGAAACAGGGAGCTAGATCTTTTGCGACAGGAAAGGGGATCAAGAGATAGAGGAGGAGGAAGAGAGAGGGGATGGGAAGGAGACATAAAAGGAATTAAGACATATCATGTACATGCACCAGCTCCCCTCAAGGACTGTAATCATTATGTACTGCAAATGTGCACTGGTAAAAATTGTAAAACTTTAAAAAAAAAACAAAGAGGAAGGCCCCCTTAACCCCTCCTCCCACCACCGGCTTCAATATTCACACCCACCTTCAACACAAGAGGTTTGGGGACTGAAACTAGGATGGCAGGGTCCCCTCACACCAGATGGAAAGCTTGACTGGAGGTCACAGGTCTCAGGTTGTGGGTAGCCCTCTGGGCAAAGCTGTCCCAGCCCTGAGCTGGCTCCATGCACTGGGAAGCAAGAGGGAAACAGCCTTGGAGGACTAGGCCTGACAAGTGTGAGCGCAGCAGGATGCCCACTTCAGTGCCAGCACAGACAGAGGGGGCAACTTCTGCCTCTCTAGGGCATCAGGCTCCATGGAGAAGAACAGAGAAAACAGCAGTGGGAGGCAGGCCAACAAGAAGCCATCCGCTGGGCGACAGAGGGGGCTTGGCGAGAGCTGAGGGTCTCCCCTGTGGAGCAGTCTGGTGACAGAACTCGCCCGGCCAGCAGCAGGACAGGCATCCCTGCTCTCCTCTACCTGGATAGGGCAGATCCTCCCTCTCCTGGCTGGGAAGGACAATTGCTCAAGTCACACTGGCCTGAAGAATTACTGTTTACTCTGCGACCAGCATTGCAGAGAACTGAAGGAGGTGATAGGACCCTACACAACACACATTCCCACTGCGAGTCTCTGCCTCCTCCAGCTCCCACTCCACATGCCAGGCACGATGTAACCTTCTGGAGCTAAGAGGCCAGTGGGTAAGGTGGGCCACTCACCAGAAAAAAGATACAGAAGGATGTTCCTACATTGCTGAGGGCTACAGAGAGAACTTTCGGGGTTTGTGAGAATCATGGTACAATCTTGATCCTAACTTCAAGGTCGGAGACTTGGGAATGAGCCAGTGAGCTGGAGGCTGCACTAGAGTTAACGACATAAAGTTCACGGCAGCAGCAAAAAGTGACCTTCCTGAGACAAGGTCCCAGCTGCACAAAGGCCCTGCAGTGGGAGGAACACGGTGCAGGCTGGAAATGGCAAGATCCTGTCCCGTGGGCCTCGGGAGTGGACTTTCTACCCCAACCAGGGACCCAACAGCTATTTCTTTAAAAAGGAAGTTGACAACACAGGCAGGGAAAATAGTCCAAACAGAGGGATGGGATTCTTGCTGCCAGAGTCCCATTCCTTCAGCAGAGCACTGACACTCAGCTTCCTGGGTCCCCCACTCGGGCTGGGCAGCAGGATGCTCATGGCTCCAAGTCTTCCCACCCCGCTGTGGAGAAGCAACAAACCCGGAAGCAGCAGCCTGGGCAGTCGGTGAAGAGTCGCTGGCTGGACCAACACAGCTGGGCTGGAGTCTGGGTCTGTTAGGTAGGAGGCCATAGGAAATGGGAAAATGCCACCTTTCACAGTGAGAACAAGGCTCCAGTAAAGAAAGACTTTAAAATGCAGGTGGAAGTTTACGTGTGCTGAGAGCCACGGAGGTGGGGACAGCAGAAAGTGACCTTGAGCTACAGGGACACGAGGCTCTGAGCTTGGAAGGGCTCCCACCGGCTTCAATCTCTAACTGTTAATTTCTTGAAATTTGAATAGATTTTTTAACAGGTGGCCCTGAGTTTTCATTTTGCACAGGATCCCACACTCTGCAGCAGGTCACCCTGTGAGTCAATCTTAAATACCCGGGGACCAGAGCCGGGGCCCTCTGCTTGCATTTGGCTAAGGTCAAAAAAACGATGAACACAGCTCTGAGCACAGCCTAAAAGGAGTCCCGTGTAGCCCAACAGTGCACGATGCACTTCTCACGCAGAGGCTGAGGCTGTGGGACGGCACCCCAGTGACGATCCTCTGACAGAGGCAAGGTGCCCGCCTTGCCCAGGGCAGACGTGGACATGGCCTGGATCCTTCTCTGCCTAGAGACACTGTCCGCACTCATTTCAGGAGGCAGGAACCTGTAGGTCCACCAGCAACACCACGGTCAGTACTCCACGGGTACCAAAGAGTTCGAATTCATGACACTAAATCTCTGAACGAAATACACGGTGTTACTCAAGACTTCTCAGCACCAGAAGTCTGCGTCTGCCAGAAAGAAGCAGAAGCGCCACCAGACCTAACCCAGGATGACTCGTTCACATTAACTCCATCACCTAAAATTCGAAGTATCTGTAACACACATACCACCTGCTCCAGAGATAGAGGCTACACCTTTCACCTGCTGATGGGAACTCTGCCACGCACGGTTCTAAGCACTTTAGATGGGATTTTCCAAGTGATCCTCACACTCTGCTAATCCTCATTTACAGAATAAAGGTCTGAGGCACAGAAAAGGTGAGCAACTTGCTGAAGCTCGCATAACACACGATGAGCAGGAATGCAAATGTAAGAGAGCTGGCTTCAAAGCCCACTCTTAACTACAGCTCAGGACTGTAGCTTGGCTTTAGCAAGTATTTTGCCCTCTGGTTTTGTTGTGGGACCAGGTGACCATGAAGGGACTCTGCAGCCCAAGATGGGAAGGCTGAAGAGTGCAGGAGTCAGGAGTGTGGACTTGGGCATCAAGCCATCTGCTAAGCTTTCCCTGGAGGGGTCAAAGCCAGGAGTCCTGGTGCGGAACTTAGAATGGGCGGCGGGTATGTGGCAAGTGCCAGGCAAGCAGGAGCAGGGTGGCTCCGGCACAGACAGAACAGAATCTGCGGGATCCCAAATTCTAGCTCTCAGGGCTCCTGAGGGCTCCTGGAGAGGAGACCGTCCTTGACCACTAAGCAGTGTATATCAGGGTAACCTCTCCAACAGCCTCGTTAATCAGGAAGGTAGCGGTCACCATGCGGAGAAGGACGGACGCTGGTGCCCGTGGCATCTGCGGCCTGAAGGCTGCTCAGGACGCAGGCCACGAGAGGAGGCGTGGCCAGGACCTCAGCCAAACGCCAGTTATTCCCAGCGGAGGAGGCAGGGACTACCCCGACAAGAAGCCCTTCCCAGGCGCCCGTTTCGAGTTCACCGGATGTTCCGCTGACTTTGTAGCCAGCGGCCACTGGGTGCGCTTCTCCCCACTGATGTCTAAGTCCCTCCTTCTCCAACTCAGCCCTTGGGAGCTGGGTCACCCGTGGGAAATTACTTCCCACTGCGTGCGGGTCACTTTCCTCATTTACAAAGCGAAGGCCACGCAGCTCAGGGGGTTGTGAACAGTCTAGGGCCAGGTTTTCCAGAGGTTCACATCCCAGCTTTGCCCTTACAGGTCACGGGCCCTGGGCCTCAGTTTCCCCACCTGCAACAGGGGGATAACAGCGCCAGATCAACTGAGTTAATGTTTTGTGAAGTACTTGGATCTGTAAGTATCCATCACTGTAACTTTGAAATACTGTAGTGATGAAGTGAGATTATACACAGCTGGTCCCGGATGGGCACTCGGGTGGGCACCCAGGAAGGTGAGCCACCCATATACTCGTTCGCGCGGTCATCCCAGCTGCGGCCCCGGAGAACCAGAGAGCTAGAAAGTTTTCCGCACTTTGCAAGCGGGAGCCGACCCACAGGGAGCCTGCGCTGGCAAAGGCTGTCCAGGGCGTGTGCCAAGGCGCGCTGCTTCCCCCAGGACGCTGTCCCGCCAGGCCCTGCCATCCCGTCCGGGTGCAGGCGGCGGGGAGGGGACGGGATTCGGGAAGCGGTTCCGGGACCCGCCAGCAGCTGCAGTCTCCACTGTCGAGGAGAAGCCAGCGACCCGCCCGCCGGGCTGCCCGTCCGGGCCTGGAGCTCGGGACACCGCGCCGTCCCGGGCCTTTCCAGAGGGGCGCACGGTGTGACAGCGCCGCCCGGGGCCTGGGGGCGGGGAGGGGAGGCGAGGCGCTGGACCCGCCCCAGCCCCGGGACCGAACCCCGCGCCCCCCGCGCCCCGCGCGCTTACCCGGGCCGGGAGCCCGCGCCCACAGCACCGCCGCCAGCGCCAGCAGCCGCATCGCCCCGCCGCCCGCCCGGCGCTGTGACGCCGCGGGCGCCGCCGCCACCGCCCCCGCCCCGTCCTGCCCGGCGGCCCGCCCCGGCCCTCGGCCCCGCCCCGGCCCCCAAACCCTGGCCCCGCCCCGGCCCCCCGCGTCGCTCCCCGAAATCGGAGCCCTCGGCCCCGTCCCACCTCCGGCCACGCCTACTATCGGCCCCGCCCCCGGTCAAGCCCGAACTCGGGACACCCCAGCCCCTCAGGCCACCGCGGGCTAGGGCTCCTGGGTCCCTCACCAGCACCAGGCCGGAGCCACGAGCTCGGGTATCCGAGCGGTGCACCTCAGAGTCTTCCGTCCCCAACACCCGGCTGGGAACTGATGGGGCTGCGAGGGATGTGTGGGTGTCCTTGTCCCCCTACAACAAGGTCCTGGGGGCGAGGGAAGGGGTTCATCTAGCAAACCCGACCTGAGACCAAGCTAAGGCCCGGCATTCTCTCCTCTGGGGCCTCTGTGAGCCCAGAGCCGCTGCGGGGGACAGGCCCCTGCTGAACTTGGAGAGGAGGGCCCGGCGGGGACCCTGGAAAAAGAGGGTCCATGCAGACAAGTCCAGACTATGTGCAAACTATTAATAAGAGTGACCTTTTACAGTGTCCTGGGCCAAGTGGCTTACGGATGTTACCAGTTCCTCCCACTGTGAGACCCAGGACAGCTCTTAGTCACCCTGTGCCTCAGTTTCCCCCATCTGTAAGCCCAGCCCTCTGGGAATTAAAAAGACCAAGCGAGACAGTCCCTTTAAGGTGTGGCAGCCAGCACCTGTCCAGACTGCTGCTATTATAGATAGGGACGCAGAAGCAGGGGATACAGGAACAGATCCATGTCACAGCCAGGGGCCCGAGACAAGGCCTCTTGGCCCAAACACTCTGACCAAAGCCTAGTCTCTTCCCCAGGCTGCAAACTTGGGCTGTGAGCCTGAATGACTGATGAACTGGATTAGGATCTCTGTGCAGGAAAAGTCTGTGAGGAATGCTTTGTGGGGTCTACCAGAGGGAGTTGTGAGCTCTCTAAACCCCAGGCACACCCTGGCCCTGGGCCACTGTTGAGGGCATCTTCAGGCTGGAGCCCCCAGTCATGGAGCAGGCCTTGCAGGGGCTGGGCTGACCAGCAAGATAGCTGCCATGGAGAGGTGTGTGGAAGGGCCTGTGGGGCTGAGGGTGAGCTGGATGCAGAGTCCCTGAATCTGACGCTGAGGACAGCTGAACCCACAGCTCAGGGCTGCAAACACCCCAACCAGGCTCCCAGCAAAGCCCCCAGGAACCACTTTGCAGGTCTGAGCCCGGCCTTGCTCCCAACATGGGAGGCCTGGCCCAGTTCCACAGATTCCTACGTTCACACTCAGGGAGGCCTGGAGACCTGTCCAGGGTTCTGTCTCACTGGGAACTTGGATTCTGACAACAGGCAGCCAGGTGGCCCTGGAGTCCGAGTCAATGTGCAGCAGGACTAGGGAGATGGTCTTGGACAAGGGGTGATAGTTCTGAACACAGACTGCATCCCAAATTGACAACAGCTGCAAGTTTGGGGGCAAAGTGACCTCTCTGAACACTACTTCTCAGGAAGGTTACATCCGTGAAATGGCATGTGGGCCTGAGTTCAAGTGCACAGGGCTGGGGAAGCCATGGGGTGGGTCCGCCCAGCTGTGCTGCTTGCAGTGACTTCCCATTGGCGGAGATATGTTGGCCACACTTGGAGAAGCCAAACCCTGCTTTGCCAGTGTAAATTTCTAAATACCACCCTCTCCTTGAAGAACTGAGATGGCTTCCAACCCGGCCGCTCCTGGCCCTGTTTTCTCTTTGCCCACACTGGTGTTTGCTGGAGGTTTGGGACTGGAAAATGCTTTTCTTGCAGTTCTGGGATATACAACATTGTGCAGTTTTCAGCTGGGTGCTCTGTTACTTTCAGTTTCCCAAATGATCTGGCAGAAGGTGTTGGTAAGGGCTTTGCTCCACAACCCCAGGACAAGGGGCTTACCCAGTGCCTACGGGAAACACAGCCTGCAGCCCCATGAATGAGACTCACACTTCTGCTCTGCCGGTCTATGTTGGCAGAAACCTTCCTGATCTTCCGTGCCCAGTGGCCTGCCCACTCACAAGCTTGGGATGAATCGAAAACCTCCACTGATTTTTTTTCATCCAGCCCTGCATTTACCAGGTCTGCCTTTTGTCTGAATTAGGAGAATAATACCTAATTACTTTTTAAAAATTACCTCTACTAATAATAGCTCCATCTGGCACTTCCATACAGGCATTTGAACAGTCATAAAGTTAATCCAGGATCCTATGGATGTTAAACACTCAAATTAATCTTTGATTCTAGTCACCACTGAAAGAATCATCCCAGAAATCTCAGATCTCTCAAGATAACTGCAGTCTGTGAGTTTGTGTACGGCAGCTATGTCCCTAAACTAGGAGCTCCAGGGAAAAGCTGCCCAGCTGATTCCTACTCAGTGCACTTCAGTCTGGGTATACCCACATAAGTCTGAAGATTTCCTCCTCCATATTGCTCATGTTCCAGCCCGAAGCATTGTTGTGTGCATGAACTGCCACTAAAGGGGAGTGAACGGAGAATAGACCAGATCAAAGAGGTTTTCAGCTGTGACCCACGGCGGGAGGATAGGAAAGGGATTACAATTACAAATGAAGCATTCATCCATCAATTGGAAGAGACAACCCAGTTTCCCCCTGTATGAAGGACTGTGTGGGTCCTGCAGCAGTATCTTCTCCACACAGCTGGGAAGGGTGTGAAGTGCAGTGGGTTTTCCCTAAAGGTAAGGAAATCCGAAGCTGCAGACCTGGCTATAGAAATAGCGCCTCCAAACCAACCATGTTGATGGCTCCAGTGGAGCTCATTCACCATCTTAGCAGTGGTTGCAAACTTGGTGCTTTGCAGGTCAACTGGAGGTGACCACCTGGGGTGGCTCCCAGGAAACAGAAAGCAAGGACCCTAGATTCCTAGAGGGTTCCAGAAGAAAAGGACTGGGGTGCTAAAGAGCCAGGAACTACACTGATCACCTGCATAACTGAACACAAGGAAATTTACCTTCTGACTGACCAGTGATGTCCAAGACTACAATCTCACTCCATTCCTTCTACTTTCATTGAATAAAACATAAAATGGGCAAAAAGACAGACTGAAGAACTGTCCAGAGTAAAGGAAGTTAAAAGGATCTAATGTGTGTTCCAGGTGGGATTTGAATCCCATTTAACCAGTTTTGAAAATTTTTGTATATGGACAGGCTGTATTTTATGCAATATAAATGTTAAATTTCCTAAGTGTGACTATGGAATAAAAAGTCTGTATTTCTGGAGCACCACACTGAAATATTTGGTGTGAACAGGCAAGATGTTTGAAAATTACTCTTAAATAGTTTAGCAAAAATAGTTAATCTCTCTGTCACCTGTATTATGTAATGCACACATGGAAAGAGACATAGACTTAAGTAGACACAAAATAAAGAGGGCACCTGATGAAACTAGATGAGAGATATGGAATTCAGTGTACTATTCCTGCAATTTCTAATAAGTTTTCGATTTTTTTCTAAGTAAAATTTAAAAATAAAAGTTCACTCATGGCTGGGCATGGTGGCATATACCTGTAGTCTCAGCTACTTGAGAAGCTGAAACAGAAGGCTTGCTAGGGTCCAGTTCAAGATCGGCTTGGGCAAGAGTGAGATCCCATTTCAAAACAAAAGTTTATAAACTTTAAGATACCTCAGGTTTCTTTGATTTATATGTTGGTCTCAAGCATCCTATAATTAGTATCACGTACATCATGAAAATTTTCCTATTTCATTTACTGTAAGGTGCCATTGATTATAAAACGTTCCCTCCAAATTTCAGAGATGTCATAATGAAACAGATTTCTGATCCTTTGTGAATCTAAGAAGACCTGGGCTTCCAGGCAGTTCCCATTCTGGACTCCTAAAAATTTGGAAGCAGGTGATTAAGACATCTCTCAGCACATCTCTGCATAGATGCAGAGACCCCCAGCTTGGAGCAAGTCTAGATTAAAGGCACTATGGAAGCAACCAGACACAGATGGCCAGCAGCCTGCTGGTCCTGACTCACTTGCCCAATGACAGGAAAGGGACCTTGTCACCACCAGAAGAATCTGGCCCTCAAATAGTCCCCAATTCACATCAGAAGCAACTTGGTTTCACAAACTATCACATAAAATTAATGCTGCAGTCTATCTTATTGCTGCTGTAATTGTGTGTAATTTATAAATGTGATTTTGTTTTACAGTGGCGAAGCTGCCATAAACTCGGATGTCTGTGTTTGCGTCATTTAGATGGTTTCAACAGCAATAACTAAAGTCAGCGCAGGTTCTACTGAATGTGCCTCGCCTTTGAAGCCCAGGCCTGGGATGCGCTCAGCCCTGTGCTGAGGATTCTCGTGCTCTGAGCTGATGTGGGTGCTCGGGAGCTGTGGCAAGTCTGGCAGCAGAGTGCAGACAGATCAGGCTCCGTTCAGCATCATTTGTGGACAATCACATGGGGTTTTTGTGCTCTGCCCCAAGCTAGGCATCAGCAGGGCCAGTCCAGACAGTGCACATTCACGCACACTCACACACACAGACACACTTGATCTCATACCTTCACATGCATACTCTGGGTCTGTCCTGGTGCTGGCTTCGAGATCTGGACACAGTCTTTTCATGGGCCTCTGGGTTCCATCTTTCTCACAGTTCAGCACACCCTCCCCATTCCTATGCCCGGCTACTCCCTTTTGGGCCCTCTCCTGGGCCATCCTGGGAGTTGGAGACTTGGGAGTACAGAGCACTGCCAGACACACACCCAAGTCCTTGTGCAAATTCTCTACTTTTGCCCTCAGCATGCTGCTTTTTCAGGGACAACACCACTCTGAACTGGCCAAGACTCAGCAGCTCTGTCCTGGATGTACTTATGCTTTTCCAACATTGGCGTCCGCGAGCACTTAAGGGACACTCACCACTAGCCGTGTGCCGGTGTTTCTAAGGTAGGCTGCCTGCCTACAAGGGGCAGAGCCTCCACCTCTGGGTCCTGCTCCCCAAGATCTATCTTAGACTTCTTGGGCTACCATAGTAAGTGCCAGAGATGGGGACTTGAACAACGAGGGTGCATTGCCTCATGGTTCTGGAGGGTGGAAGTCTGAAATCAAGGGGTTAATCTGAGACCTTGATCAAAAAGGCTGGTTTCTTCTGAAGCCTCTGCTTGGCCATCTCTCTGCAGTTTCACATGATGCTACAGTTTATATTTTAAATGTCCTTGAAAGGCCCATGTGTTGAAGACTTGGTTCCCAGTTTAGTGTTATTGTGAGAGGCTGGGCCCTTTAAGAGGCAGAGCCTAGTGAGAGGTGTTCAGGTCATTGGGGTCATGGCCTCAAAAGGAATTATGGGACCTTGTTCGCTTCCTCTTTCACAATAACCATGAGGTGAATGGGGCTCCCCAGCACATTCTCTGCCCTGATGTGCTGTCCCACCATAGGCCCAGAAGGAACAGAGCTGACCAAACATGAGCTGAAGTTTCCAAAATTGTGAACCAAGATAAACTTTTCCTCTTCACAAGTTGATTATCTTAGGCATTTGTTATAGTGATGGGATGCTGACTCACACATGCCCTTTCTGTGGCTGACCAACATACACTGTCTTTGTACATCTGTGTCATAATCTCTTCTTGTAAGATCACCAATTACACTGAATTAAGGCCCAGCCCTATGACCACATTGTACCTTAAATACCTCTCAAAAGACTCCAAATAGTCACATTTGGAGGTGCTGGGGATTAGCTTTTCAACACTGGGCTTTGGGGAAGACACAATTTAATCTGTAACCACATTCATTACTGAGCACATCCAAGACTGTGGATAGCCACAGAAAGGTCTGTCAGGATCCCATCATCCTGGCCAGTCCCCTGACTCAAGCCCTCTTTGTGATGTCACAATGCTAGTCAAGCATCACGTGTTAGTTCCTTGTATGGTCCTATTTACAGGATCCCGTGCCCAATCCTGAACTGACCCTTTCTATGCTCCCAGCTAAGCTCCCACCATGGTTCTCTCTTGAGATCCTTCTCACTTAAAGCTCTCAACTTTTGCAAGAAATAAGGACACACATCCAAGAAAACTTTAACATTCACTGTCTTGTGCTGGCTGGATCCTCATCTACTACATTTAATTCTTTTAGAATTAAAACTAATTTAATTCTAAAGGATCAAGGAATAAGATGGTGAGAGCTAGATCTCATAATGTGGTCTGTAGACCACAGATATGAAAAGGAAGGCCTCCAAAACTATTTCAAACTGTGATATTGTTACAATTAAATGTTTAACTGCCCTTTGGGGGGGTTTTGTTTTGTTTTTTTGTTTTGGGGGCTTTTTTGGTGCTGGGGATCAAACTCAGGGTCTTACCGTTGCTAGGCAAGTGCTCTACCGCTTGAGCTAAATCCCCAGCCCCTTAAAATTGCCTTTTATTCCAGAACCCATACTTACTAATACAGATACCTCACAAAATAATATGAACGAGAGGGGAAAAGGATCAATAATTACCAACTAGAGACAATTTTTTACTTGGGTATTCCATTGCATTTTCTGTATTTCCATGTGTATCTGCTTACCTTGTGTGCTCTGCTTTGAATGTGCCCCTTAAAAATTCATGAATCCCTCCCTTAGCCATGAATCCTTAGCAACCATTAATCTGCTTTGTGTCTCTCTAATTTGCCTATTTGAATGTTCATTATACAGAGACTCATATATGGCATAACCTTTTGTGTCTGACTTCTTTCACTTTGCATAATATTTTCAAGGTTTATTCATGTGTAGCATGGATCACCACTTTCTATAGCTGAATAATATTCCACTGTATGGAAATACATCGCATTTTATCTGTTCATCATTTGATGAATATATAGGTTATTTTCATGTTTTTATATTATGAAAATGTTGCTATGAATATTCATGTACAAGTTTTTGCATCAAAATGGTTTTAATTTTTGGAATGTCTACCTATATTTCCTTTAAAAATTTTATAGTGTTAGCTGTTAAATTGAGTTAACTTTGATATACGGTGTGAGGTAGGGATCCAACTCCATTATTTTGCATGTAGATATCCAACTGTTCCAGTACAATTTCTGGTAAGATTATTTTTCCACTATTGAATTACCTCAGTACCTTTATTGAAAAAGCAACTGACCATAACAGTATGTTTCATATTATCATGTTCTTTTAATATTTATTAGGACTATCATAAGTTTGATTTTTCAATATGAAGTATTAATTTTTAACTATCCTTGGTCAAGAGATGACCCAAACTCATTCGTGGTGAATTACTCCTTTGATACTCTGTTAAATTTGATATTTTGCCCTTATAAATGAGATTAATACATCATTTTTTTAGTGTCATCTTTGTCAGTTTTTGTAATAGGGTTTATGTAAGTTTCATAAAACAAGCTCCATCTTTTACTATGGTTTGGGAAAGTAAAGGGTTTAAGGTGGTGCATGATCTAAAATGTCTAGGGTCCCCTGAATCCCCTAGAAGTGTTTCCCTTACTCATCCTGATACTTACCTGTGGAGGTACCATTTGTCTGCAAAGTCCTATATTTAAACCATAAATGAATACTTAACGTCATTGAGTTACAGCTGCGTTTTAAGAACAAGTCACTTCTATTTCTTATTTCTCTTGGAAAAAATGGAAACAAAGCTTTTGTAAATAGGGAGGGAGGAGGGGGTGAGGGGAGGGGAATGGGAAAAAAAGAAGCAACAAGATATATCATATACAGGTACAAATCCCCTATGATGAATGTTATCACTATGTACATCTAAAATGTACCATTAAAATAAAATTAAAAAAAAAGAACAAGTCACTACTTTAAGAATAACTTTATCCTCTCCTCTTGCATCCATGCCAGCCAAAGTCATCAGTCAAAAGCTTGCCTACCGGGTTGGTGTCATCCTTCACTTGTCCTAATCACCCATCATCTTTTCCATGATCTCCAGCTGCTGCTACTTAAAGAAAACACAGCCTGTGGATTGACATGTTTGCTTTCTTGTGTATCTTACATCTGTCTTTCCATGAAAGTTTGAGTCTCCATGCAGTGTGGTGGCTAGAACAGATGTTTGGGGCCAAGATGCCTGGGTGTGAGCCTGACTCTGCCCTGTACCAGCCATACAACCTTGGCAGGTGTCAGCTCATTTACCAATAAAACAGGGATAATACTATAATAGGAGCCACAGCTCATCGGATTGTAGGGAACACGTGTGATTTAATATTTATAAATTGTTTAAAACAATGCCTAGCCCTTAGGATATCAGAGTTTAGCATATAAATATATTTGTCTTTTAAAGGCTGAAATTCCAGACCTTAGTAGCTACTATGCCTCATGCGAGTTTCTTCCCTCACTGAATTTTTAATCAATATTCAATATTTTAATCAATATTTAAATATTCCCCTCATTAGTACTCTTTCTGGCTCAGCACCCTCCCTGTCCCTTAGATTATCCTTGGATTTGACCTGCCCACTGAGCCTTTTCAATGCCCCATAGCTCTTCAAAGAAGAGTTTGACAGAGTCGGGGCTCCCTTTAAATCTTCCAGCTCATTTCACAGCGAATTGAGAAAGCCTCTGGCCTCAACTGCACCTTCACAAGACTGACATCCTGATGCCCATTCTGAGATGACTCACGGCTTCCTGCTGCACCTGGACCAGCTGGGAACATGACCGAGACGAGGCCCATGGGATGCCCTCAGCCCCAGCTAAACTGTCTCCATCCCCATTTCCAGGCTTCCAAAAGCCACACCTTTTGAACCAGCTCACTTCCAGATGTTCCTGTCTCAAGCTCAGCTTATTCAAAAGTGGACTTATCAGCATCCCCACCAGTGTTTTCTCTTTCTTTCTCCTTCTCTTTCTCTTCCTCCCCTTCCTGTCCCTTTATTTGTAAATGGCACCAACATTCAGCAGCCACCCAAAGATGCCTAGCAGTCATTCTGGACAGTTCATTCTCACCACCTTCATCAAACACTAGCTGTGCTCTGTAGTTTCAGTCCCTGGAATTCTTCCTGCCACCAGCTCTTTGCCTTGTCCACAGCAATGCTGGCTTTCATCTGTCCTTCACTTTGTTCATCACGGTGATCTTTCACAAAGGCAAATTTGACTTCCATAAATCTCTCAAGAGCTCTTTGTCATTTGTTGGGGGAGGCATTCAAGGTCCAAAGCCCCACTTGACTTACTACCTCATCCGTATTACCACCTTTCCTGGCCTGGACTTCTTCAGGAGGCTCTTAATGATCTCTCTACTTCTGTCTCTTTGTGCTACTCTCTCAATCCATTCCCCACCAGAGAGCTTTCTACAACGCCAACCTGACCTTGTCGCTTCTCAGCTGTGCGCATTGTGCTAGGGCAGCCTGGTGAGGAAGGTCCCTCGGGAAAAGTGACATTTAAGCTGAAACACCAGATGTGCACAGGGCCAGCCAGAAGGAAGGCAGAGTACTGCAGCCCAGTCAAGTGGCTGGCAGGTCCCCAAATGTCCTGTGTCATTCCCTCTTCTAATAGAGGTCCCATATTTCTTTAGCCCGTTGATTCTCACCCAGGGGCCATGAATGCTGCTCTGTGGGCTTGGGTACATTTTTCATGACTGTCGCCATCTCTCAATGTCCTCTGCTACCATCCTGTGTTCTGTAAGTGAACAATTTTGTCCCCAGGGGACAGTTGTTAGTACCTGGAGATATTTTTGTTAGTCCCAGTTGCAGGGGGAGGAATTACTAATGGTGATATCTAGTAGGTGGGGACATTTCCCAACACAAAGAACCATTTGCCTGTGACATCCACAGTGCTGTCCCTGAGAAGTCCTGTCGCACGGTCTACTGGTCCTCCAAGCCCCACACCTGTTGCCTTTGGGGAAGTTTTTCCTCCTGACCCATCAGCCTCTGTGCGGGATTCCCCTTCTGGGCGCCCCCCAGCCTCCTTGATGTGGTCCACCCCTTGCCTCCTAAGTGTCTGTTCTTTCTGTCCTTGGAATAATGGAGTTTGGCATACAGGGTGAGCCTCCCTCATCCAAAATTCCAAACTGTCCCAAAATCCTTTGTCAGTCACAGTCAAAACACAAGGGCAATAAAATAAAATTACCTTCAGAGGAATGTGTAAATGTGCAGACGAAACACAAACGGATCCCTGAAATAGCTCATTATCTATATGCAAATATTCCAAATGTCCCCCCAAATCCAAGATTCCTCTGGGCCCAAGCATTTGGGATAAAGGCCTCTGTGTGTCATCGGGAGGCCTACCTGTCACAGAGAGCCAGGACTGATGTCTTTTTCTGAACGACTGGCAAGGTCAGGAGGGTGTAGACACATTTCAGGGCAACATTTAAAGACTTACGGTTGTCACACAGGAACTGAGCTCAGGACTTCCCCAGGCCCCTTCCTCCCTTCCTCTGGGACCCTTTGTCACCTACAGAAACAAGCCGCTTCTGCGGGTGCCACCTGGCAGCGTGGTTCAACGAGTCACTACCTTCCACTTTGAGATATTGAAGTTTAATCCCAATAACATAAAGACATAGAACTCAGGCAAATGATGGGTTTCTAACAATGTAAAAATAGGGCCGAGGCTTCATTTGCAGTGGGCTTGCCTAGGATCTACATCTTGTACGGCAAGCGGGTACCGGCGGAACCTCGCACAAAATCGGAAGCCCCCTGCGGCCTGCCCGCGGGCCTCAGATCCTGCACGGTTGCAAACACTCCAAGCCCTCTTCTTGGCAATGGGGTTTTGAAACGCTGCGCCCCGGCAGGGGCTCCTTCCCCCTGCGCCCTGGCTCTAACCCTGCTGGCTGGAAGGAGCGCCGGCCAGCGGGTGGATGGAGGGCTAGGGACGCATCCCCTTCAGCTTGCTGCTGCTGCTGCCGGCGCGACCCAGGGTCCTCGCCACGAGGCTGGGGGCGCTGCTCTCTGGCCTCCTCCGTGCTCTGCTCCTCGTCCTCGGGCTCCTGCGCCTGGCCCCGCGCACGCCGCCTCTCCAGCATCTCCTCAAAGAAGATCTGGCAGCTGAAGCCCTCCAGGACTCCGTGCTGCGCGTGCTCCAGCAGCGCGCGCAGCGACGGGAAGACTCGGCAGCAGGCGACACAGCGCAGCCCGTGCCTGGTGGTGACCAGAGAGTCAGGCGGCTCCAGCTCCGCGTCCTCGGGTCCCGGCTCCTCTTCGGCCTCCGCGTCGCGCTCGCCCTCGCAGGCCTCCAGGTCCTCGCGCAGGTCAGTGTTGGAGGCCACCTCGAAGGAGGAGCCCCACCGCCGCTGCCGCCCGAGGACCCGGGCCTCGCGGATGCGCGGTTGGCTGCCGACTGGCGCAAAGCCCGCCTCGGTCTCCCAGGCCACGGCCACGCCGCTCACGGTCTGCACGCGGGTGTACAGCGCGGGCACGCTCCGCAGTTTGGGGCCCGAGGCCCCGTGTGGGCACACGCCGCAGGAAGGCCGCGGAGAGTAGGAGCGGTAAGAGGATTCGGACTCGGAGGAGGGCGACGAGTGACTCCAGCCCATTGAGATGCGCCACATTGTTTTCGGGGAGAGGTTGTCCTCGCGGGCCAGCGCTGGCCTCTCGGTGGTCCCTGCGGAGCCCAAGGACATCAGACATCGGCGTCAGTGCCTTTCACGGACAGGGACTGGGTGTGACCTACCTCCAGGAGTCTCAGGCGCGAAGGAGCCCTTGAGACAGCCACCTGCGCTTGCCCAATTTCTGCTGACACTGGGATGGATGACAGTGCCTATGCCCTGGGATGAAGATCAAGTGCAATAATGTAACTGCACCCAAAAACGTGACCAGGCCCCCGAAAGATACCAGCGGGGAAATAAAGAGATAGCAGTGCAGCCCTCACAGGATATAGTGTGCCAGACACTGTGCACTTCCACCCGTGCGTGGGCAAACTAAGGGGACTAGGAGTGTGTGCCACGACTGTGTTTGCTAAACAGAGGAGCCGGACTGGAAAGGCCACACAGGACAATTGCCAGTGAGGTGACACTGTAGAAAAGGCAAAGCTCTGGGGACAGAACAGACTACCAGGAGCTGGGCAGGCCACCGTAGGGGTGTACAGAGGCTGTTGGGGGTTAGGGTGACAGTGCTTTGTGGGCTGTGGCCATGCTGGTTCCATGAAGGTATGCATGTCACATTTCTCCAGAGCGGACACTCACAGTTGCTGGAGGCTGTGTACTTAAACACCAGCTCCATGCTAACTGTTTAAAGAACAAGGCTGCCCACCTCACCTTCCCTACACCAGTCTCTGTCTTACTAGGGGGGGATCTCGCCCTCTCCTTGGACACTTACTGTGTCCCTGCTACCATGTAAGTAGATGCCGTGTTTTAAATCTTCATATTCAAAACAGCTGTGAAATTTCTCAGTTGCGATTCTCGCTTAGCAAATGAGAAAACTGAGGCACAGGCAGTAGAAATGCCTGATGCAGCCACTCAGCCCCAAGAGCAGCGTTAGGCTGCCAGGCTGTCTGTGGACAACATCTTGAGGCCTTCACATCTCATTAATATGTTATAAGTGTATTGTTATGTCACAGCCATGCATAATGGCTAACATTTTACATTTCTATCCACACAGCTCCCAAAAGCAATTCCTGTACTCACTGCAGCCTTGGCAAATTGGTGAAGACCAATCTCCTCGGCCTCCTCCAGCCTAGCTTTGTGGTTAGCACACACCTGGTAGCTGTGTCACAACCACCTGGCACCTTCCCTGGGACATACCTGGGCACCCACCCGGCTCACCTCCAGCCCCTTCTTTTCCCTACCTGGGGAGCACATTTCCAGGCTGTCCTCTGTGGACTCTGGGCTGGTCACACTGAGGGTGTTTCCATCGGTCATTGAGTCTTCTCCCCGGTGGTCCGTGAAGTAGCGTTTCATAGTTGAAACTGTACCCGGGGCTGTGTGCCTCTGCTGTAGGTGAGAGCTGGCTTGGGCGGTGCTGAGCCCTCCACCTGGCCCTGGCTCGAGGGGCCCCCGGGCTGCCCACGGTTACGAGGCTCCCACTTTACTCTGTGACATCACCAGTGACACGTGTCTGTTCTCGGCCTAGGAGCCGGGCCAGGCCCAGCTTATTTCCCCTGGGACATAGCTGTCTTGGGTATGATCAGGGACACACACAAAATATAGACTAATACAGATGTACACACATAAAGGACACAAACGCATAAGCACACTCAGACCCTTATACACACATACACACATAAACACACACATCATCCATGATCACTCAGGTGCCCATGCACATGAACACACACAGGCACACGATACTCAGTAGCACCAACAAACACATAGAGATACACACAGACACACACATTTACATGAGGCACACGTTCAGTTCACCACACACATGCGCACAGACTCACACCAGAGGCACCGAGCCACACATCTGATCACAGACATAGAGTCGTCACCCATGATCAAAATAGTCCTACCTGTGGTTACAGGGACACACACCTGTAATTGTAGCACTCAGGGAGGTTGAGGCAGGAGGGTGGCAAGTTTGAGCCCAACCTAGGCAACTTAGTGACTTAGTGAGACTCTGTCAGAAAATAGAAATGTTCGGGGCTGTAGCGTAATATGAAAGCCCTAAGTTCAATCCCCAGTGACAAAAACAAAACAAAACAAACAGGTCCTACTTCCCACCCATGGGCACAGGAGGCCTGTCACACATGTCACCTCCCAGAGTCCTGGCTAGTGCCGTTCAGCCCCGCAGCCCTCTGTCCCCCACCTCTACTCCTGCACACACCCTTGCTATTCCACAGCCCCAGGCTCTGGTCTGCACCCACATACCAGGCCCTCCCTGACCAGGCTCCGAGCTCCCACACTCCTATGTGGCTCACTGTCATTCCCAACTGTACCAAAATGTCACCTTCCGTAAGCAGCCCGCTCACACCTTGGGGATGTCACGTCTGGTGGGTCTGGGGTCCCCAGCCCATTCTCGAACTTTCCCAGTCTTGTCCCTCTCTCCGATGTAGAAAGAGGAAGAGTCAGAAGACAGTGGAAAGCAAAAGTAAGTTTATTTGCAAAAGGAAGTGGTCAAAGTCACTCTGAGGCGTGGAGGCCCCAGAGCTGGGTAACCGCTGAATACTGCTGCAGTCCTGTTTTAGAGGGTCAGGGTCTGGGCACCCCTCCCTCTGAGGGTGACTGCATCTCACTGGGTGGTTGCCTCGTTGCTAGGGGTTTGGGTTCTCTGGGCTAATAAGGAAACAGGTAAGCATGGCCACTTACACACAGAGGAACTGGAGTACTCAGCGTCACCTGCACAGCAGCAGAGGTAAAACCATGAAGTGCCTGCTTCAGGGGTAAAGCCACAAAGCTGCCTGCTGCTCACAGTCTCAAAGCACTGTAGAGGCTATTTTTCTCCTGCTTTTTAAAGGGCCCGTGTTCCTGTTTTGACCCTACCTCGGTGCCCCATCTTTCTCTGCAGGGATTGAGCACTTGTCACCCTTCATCCCTTTGACACCTTACCCTGCTTTGTTACCACCCTCAGTGCATATGATGTCCACATGTGTGTCCCATGGGCTCACCTGTCTCCGGCTCCTCCTCTTTTAATGAAAGAGTAACAGTGTTCTCTATTTTTCCTGTCATAATGCTAGTATATGGAGCAAAGTTTGGCTGTTAACAAGCATTTTAGAAAAAATTGCCCAATTAGTGAATAAACACGATGTGCATTGGGCTGATGAGGGCGTCCTCTGCCTTGCAGAGCTGTCTGCCCTCTGCACCTTAGATTTCTGCAGCCACCAGGTGCAAGGCTTCCTCCCAGGAAGACTCTGAAAATCGCCTCTTCCTTTTCCATTTGCACAAACCACGCTTGGTCCACCAGCAGCCTGGCACTTAGCCTCCGCCATCTCTCTCTACCCTGGATGTCTGAGCGTCTGAACACATTTCCTCTAGTACGATCTACAATGTGTGCCCTCTCAGAGCTTACTCAACCCTTTCCCACCCCTGCTCAGCCTCACTGCCTTGATTTCATTGAATTCCAAGTCCTAAATAGCTCCAAAAGGCGATGAATTGAAAATAACCCTGATCTTCTAGCAGCATCACCAACATCACCCAGATACCCAGCATCTCCCTGCCCTTTCCTCCCTGAGGTCCCCTCGTGGAGGGACACAACAGGTGGCCTGCAGAATGATGAAAAGTCACACCTGCAACAACAGACAGACAAGGCCCCCTTGGAAGAGGAAATCAGAACCAAGTTCCTTCTCACCAGGTAAAGATGGAAGCCTGCTGTGTAACAACAAGGACAGAAAAAAAAGCAAGATCAACCGAGAATGAAAGTTACTCTAGAAATAGACAGGGAAGTTTGGAATTTTTAAGGGATAACACAAATAACAATTAAGGGAAAGAAGGCTCAGGCAATAAATAATACTGAAAACTTTTCTTCACTATTAAAAATGGACTTTGGCCTCGTTGCCTGTGAAATGACTAGCATATTTTCACATGGCTCAGGGAGGTTATTGTTTGAGTTAAAATATGAAGAAAATACTAATGAACATTTGTAACAATAGGGTAGCTTTTCCCAACTGAAATGATGCCGATCTTCACAAATGTTAAGCATCTTTGCCATCTTTCTTAACTTTGCTGCTTAAAAAAATAAATCATCCCATTGTTGGAATTGGTATTTTGCTATGAAACTAAACAGAAAAATAAGTAAAGGAAATGAATAGGTAATTCCCATGAGAAGCAGCAGCGCAGATGGCTGATAAATGTGGGATAAAAGAACTCTCATTTAAAAGCATGACAAACTGAATCGTTCCCACCTACCAGCCAAGTGAAAGTTGAAAGGTCAACACCACCAAATGCTGTGCAGAACGCAGGATATGAATCCTCGTACGCTGTCTTGTTGACAGAGAAACTTTCCTTTCTCGCAGGAAGCTTGGTGGCACCCGTTACAGTTATAAGTGGGCAGACTCTTTCACTAGGAGGTTCACTATCATCTCTTTCCTGGGAAACTGTTACATTTAGGCTAATGGACAAATATATACTTCAGCACTGTTTAGTAATAGAAAAAATAGAAACCATCCAAAAAGCCATCAAAAAAGAGAAATGGTGAAATAAATACTCAGTTATATAATCAAACTCTGGAATGTCATTCCATGACAAAGAGAGCTACATGTATTCATTAGTGAATTTGTGTTATGTGAAACTGCAAGATACGATGGAATATATGGATGATCATATTTATGTAGAAATGAAGCATGACCCCCTTCCCCCAAAAGACCCCAATCAAATTATGTTGTCTAAGTATGGAAAGCCACATAAGAGATATGAAGCCAACAACACTCAAGTGAACCAGTATTGACCTCAGAAGAGGAGACAGATGGGGGAGCAGGGCTGTGGGAGATTAAATTCCCTCAAGATGGCCACACCATCCTTTGGGCCTTTCTTATAGCATGGCAGGCCCCTTGTCCTGGACTGGATGGTCCTTGACCAATAGGACGCACAGGAAAATGTTTCATGACAATACCATGCTCCAACACCAGAGAGCATATGGCTCCCTCTCGGTCCTCTCTCCACTGCCCTGTGGACCTGTCCACCATATTGTAGGGAAGCCCAGACCACATGAAGAGGACACAAGGAGGTGGTCCGGCCCCAGCTCAGTGAAGGTCTCCATCAAACCTCAGAGAGTTAGCAAAGGTATCTTCAGATGACTCAACCTCCCAGCCTTTGAATATTCCATTTGGGGCCTGGAAATCACAGAGTAGAGAGCAGCCGTCCATCTGAGCTCTACCTGATTCCCCAACACTGGAACCATGAGCAAAAATAAAGGTGTTTCTAGTGGGTGTGGCAGTGCACACCTGTAATCCCAGCACCCAGGGAGAGTGAGGCAGGAGGACCGGGAGTCCATGCCTGTTATCAGGAAGGGTTCTGATATTCCTGGGTTCTTCCCCTCCTCAAGCAAAGAATTGAATGAGGGGGGCAAAAAGTAGTTCTAAAGTTTTATTTAAAAGTATAGAGAAAAGAAGAAAAGGAAGGTTGAGCATAACAATAGATACAGCAAAATGTGTACTGGGCCTACAAGGCACGGTAGGGGTTACCACGAGAAAGGCACGGTAGCAGCGGTGCTGGGGACACAGCCATCATCTTCCATGGGAAGGAAAAGGGAGGGGCCCCTCACTGGCAACTCCATAGAAAAGAGCACAAGCTTCTGGTGTTGCTTCTATTTATTGAACGGAGTTTCCATGGAATCTCGCGAGAACTCCCTACAGTCCACGTGAGGGCTGGTGCTTGAAAATCACTCCTTAGGCTGACTTCAAGTCCAGGCCACTCCCCCAGATCACATTCCCTTGCCAGCCAGCCTTAGCCACACCCTATTCCTACCTCATGCCCAGCCTGGGCAATCTAGGGACTTGGTGAGATCCTATCTCAAAATTTAAAATAATTTCTTTTAAATGTTGGGGGTATGGCTCAACATACCCAACAGTGTGAAGGGCTTGGGCTCAATCCCCAGTACTGAAAAACAAAACAATGATAACAACAAAAAACCAGCTACACAGTTGCAGTGATGTAATGGATGGTGATTTTCCTTGCGGCATTTAAATATGATCCTGTCAGGCGGCCCATCCAAATCATCTGTGTCCTGTACGTCTCCCTTACCCAGGCAGGGAATCTCAGGGCAGGTGAGCACTGTGGTTTTCCAGGACCACTTGGCATGACCACCATCCCTGCCTCTGACTGCTCAGCCCTGTGTTCATGTCTAGCAGCCTCAGTCTTAGTCTCTCAGACCCCAGAAGAAACCACTTTACCCACTAGATTCACAAGGTTGGCAAACAATTCCTCTGTCTTTAACCTTATAGTTCTCCATATGAACATCATGTGTTCTCTTGTATGAGAAACCCAAAATATAAATAAATTAAAGAGGGGAAGAAAGGTTGAAGGAAGGGGAGGTGAATGGGGAAAAAAAGAAGAATCAAGATATATAATGTACAGGTACAAATTTCCTATGATGAATGTGAATGTGATCATTATGTATACCAAAAGTGTACCAATAATATTAATTTTTTAAAAATTAATTAAAGAGCAAAATAAAAGAGATAATAGGAAACAGGGAATTAGATCTTTTGCAAAAGAGAAATGTACTGAGAAATGGAGGGAATGAGAGGGAGAAGAAGGGATATAAAAAGAATTAAGATGCATCCTGTCCATATAGCAACTCCCCACAATGAACAGAGCATTACATACTGTAAACATGCACTAAAAAAAAAAAAGTTTTAAAAACCACTATTTTCCAAAGTCCCTTGGGTTAGTTCCTTTTCCCCAGAATCTGTATATGTCCTGTCTGATCTTCTCAGTGACCCTGACCAGTGGGCACGTTAGCCCTCTTTGTGGGTGGGGGTTGGAAGCCTATGGAGGTAGGTGGGGTGCAGGCAGGAGGGCTGAGGGTGGAGCTTCCATCTCTCGCACATGCTGCCCCTTGCTGTCCCCTGGGTCCCTCCACAGAGTGGCTTAGGGAAACCCTGCCAATGGCACGCAACTGTCTGTCACCCCTTGTGGCCTCTGGCTGCTCCTGTCCCTGGGAAGGGGCTCTGTCCTGGCCCCTGCCCTGGCTCTGTGAGCCGAGACCACCCATACAGGGCTCCTGCGCCCTCCCCCAAATCCCACCTCCCACCTCGCCCCAGCATGTGGTTTTCCAGCTGGTTCTTTGGCCTTGCCAGAATCCTTTCTGCTTCACTGCAGCAGCCAGCAGGGGTGGTGTGCAAAACTCCGAAAGCCCCAGCGCAGCACTTTCTTGAAGCTAGGACTGACTGAGGGCCAGCTCACTGCACACGGTACGTGTGAGCCCTGACCTCGTCCAGAAAGCCCGAGTGTTTTCCAGGCTTAGCTCCCCTCCCAAGCCCTGATCTCCCCAGCCGGCTTCGCTCAGCCGAGAGGGAGGCCGACAGGAAACGAACCAGCCCAACCATACAGGAAGCAGAGAGGCCACACGGCACGCACTTTCCTTCGCTTCTAATTCCAGCAATGGCTTGCACGGGGATCTAGGTTACTGAGAGGACCAAGTTAGTCCTCCCAGCATCCATAGAGTTCAGAAATAGCCCGGGGACTCAGCCCTGGCGCCTGGCATTGCCTGGGCAGCACATGGGTTGCAGCTGTGGAGTTTCTATGGCTGACCGCTGTGTCAGGCCCTTCACACAGAAGGAGGGCTGTGCAGTGCAGACAACTGCTTGCCACCCTCCCCAAAGTCGGCCTGAGACCAGACTTAACCCCAGAGGCAGCTCAGGAAGGAGTGGGCAGCTGCTCCAGATGCTGGGCCAGATGTGGAGTGGGAGCTGTGGCCCAGAGGGATTTCTGATGGTGGTGAAGTAAAGGATGAACTCATCTTTGTGCCCCCAATGCAGAGAAAGTGACAGAAACCATCAGAGTTGAGGGTGGGTGTAGGAAAGTCTTCAGCTTTTGAGTTTGTTTTCTGCTGCTTCTTGTAACTATTTAAAAAGAAATGAGTCAGTAGAGCACAGAAAGAAAACCTCAGCCACAGATACATGAGCAGGAAATCTCCACCTCGGCTCCCTCCAGCGACCAGGATAAGAGTTTTGCTTTTGTTTTTCTTCCAACTTCGTAACAGCCTGTTCTTACTGAGCAGTTGGATTTGACTTCACTGGGGCACCCACATAAATAACCCAGGCTTTCTTGGACATCATGGACATCAGTTCTCGTGTCCCTGTCCCTGCCCAGAGCCCAGAGTCCAGAGCCAGCCTCCCTCCTGCTAAGCTCTGGCTCTGTGGGACCGTGATGTTTCATGAGGTTGCTGGGGCAGAAGTGTCTTCCAACACATGCTTCCCTGGAAGGGTGATCTAAGCTAGGAGAAGGACATTCCACTGGACACTGTATGCATGAACCTGGAGCCTCAGCGTCCAGGCAGCTCTCCACATTCTTTTTTTTTTTAGCTCTCCACAATCTTAATGAGCCACACGGGAAGCTCTGGGGAAAGAACTGGGTCTTCCCTCTCTCAGTGTCCAACGGGGGCTGGCTGCTGGCCACCTGGACACAGCTCACCAGCTACAGTTGCTGCATCTTACTGAGCAAGCAGTGCCTCCCAGCAGCACAGTCTGGGTGGAGATCCCGGGACCCCACAGGCCCACAGGGAGTTACCTCTAATTCCAAGTACACTGTGCATGCTCTGCTGTAAATTCACCTCACTTCCAAGGCATGTGGGTGCTTTGTTGCTGACAGACTACATGCATTCGCGGATCACCCTGAGCAGAGCAGGGATCATTTATGTTCTTGTCCTCACCATTAGAATAGGTGTGGCCAAGACCTATTTTAAAACTGGCCTCCTCCCACGCTGTGCTTCACACGAATGACGCTGCTGCTTAATGGACAGTAGGGGTATCCCCAGGGAGGGCAGCCATGCCGCCTGTTCCCAGCACACTGCCCGAAGCCTTGGGTGGATCCAGACCCTCCAAGAATGAAGTAGCATGGGGTGGGGACTTCTGGAAAGGCTGGATCAAGCTGCGTGAATTCCCACAAGGAAGTTCCCAGGAAAGGAAACAAGATTTAGAGGCCAAAACGTGAAGCAGTCCATTCGAGCCATGCCTGTGGGCTGCTGGCTGCATCCCCTGCAGGGCAGTGACACTGGCCAGGCACGGGCTGAGATGCTAGCTTCCAGCCTTGCCACACACTCTCCCGGCCTGTGAGCCTCACTCTAGGCCTGGCTTTAAGAGGCCTCCGCTGCCCCAGGTGCTCAGCGTAGTCACAGGAGGACCTCATGTCAGGGCAATGGCTTCTGTGAGGCCAAACTCAGTTCTTGGACATCCACAGTGTAACAGGAAACGAGCAGAAATGTCCACAGCTCGCCCCCCACCTGACTACCTGGGTCACACTGTCCAACATCCCAGGGAGGACAGAGGGCAGCTTGGTTCACTTCACAAAAAAGTGAAAGTCCATTTGGTGTTGCTATAATAATATACCAGAAGCTTGTTGGGTTCGTGATTCTGGCTGGAAAGTCCAAACTGCCTGGGGCTGCCATCTGCTAAGGGCCACTGGTTGCATTACAGTGTAGCCAAAAAGCAGACAGGGAAACAGCTACCTGCAGAAGACGCCAAAGGGCATGGAGTCCTCACAATACAACCACCAGCTCCTGAGAGAACTAACCAGGTCCTGTGAGAATTTCATTAGTCCTTTCTGAAGGTGGGGCCCCCATGACATAACTGAGCCGCATTTCTAAAGATCCCCAACCTCCCAGTACCATCGCACTGGGGTCCAGCACATGAACCTCAGGGGAACAAAGCATACCCGAGGCATAGCAAGAGCTCTTCTTAGAAGTCAACTCGAATTCTTCTTGGCTGTCAGACATTCAACAAATTCAATGAACACCAGAGAGGGGGACATCTGAACCATGTACTTTTTACAGACAAGACTAAGTCTCTGCATATTATTTGAATGTCAACTTATAGTTTTAAAGCGATTTCCAACAAACCTGAAGTGAATTTGTCAACTTTATTTTTACTTTATCACGCACATTATTTAACAGACTATTTACACAGCACAATTCACAGATCATGGTACACTATAGAACGATAACACAGAGCAGCCCCCAAAGGATTTTTATATTATTTACCTGCCTTCATGCAATTGGTGTAAATGGCTCATATTTGAGCCCTGACGGATACATAAATTCACTTCGGCTTATTCGAAAATTGCAGTCCACAAACATCAGTAATCAGCAGTAAAGAGCAGTGACACTTCAAGCCGCACCCCCCACACAACCAACTAGACAGATCACAATAAACCAAACTAAGGAAACCAAAAGGCAAGAAGAGCAGCACGGAAAACTGATCACTCCTGATTCGGGATCGGGCCTGCAGAAACGTGGGTCCCATGTTGCATGACTGTCTCCATGGAGATGTATGCAAAAGCCTCCATGGCACGGCCTGTGCCCCAGATGTCTGGGCAGGCCCCCCACGTTCAGTCCTTGCAAAGCCTCATACGGACTATTTGAAAAGTGCCATACATTTGGGACCAGACTAGCTCAGAGGACTGAGGGGCAGCCCTTAGTCGAATGTAAAAAGAGAAAGTCCGAGAAGAAGGGGGACCCGCAGAGGGTGACCGAGGCCCTTTGGGACCAGTCAGTGTTGGCTAATGGAAAACAATTGTTTTCTTAAAATATTTTTTTATATCTTAATTTCTGTTTTGTTTTGTTTCCTTTTTTTTTGGTGCTGGGGATCAACTCCGGGCCTTGTGCTTGCAAGGCACGTGCTCTAACTACTGAGCTAAATCCCCAGCCCTTGTTTTTATTTTTATTAGTCCATGTTTGCAGTACATAAAGATTACATGCATTGTGTGGCGCTGGCATGTGTACATCACACATTTCGATTCCTTTTATGTCTCCTTCTCTTTCCTTCTCTCCCCCTGCCTTCATCTCTTGGTCCTTTTCCCATTAGCAAAAGATCTCCCTGTTTCCTATTATCTATTTTTATTTTGCTTTTTAATATATTTATATTTTGGGCTTCTCATATAAGAGAACCAGTTTTAGAACTTGGCAAGCCAGTTTTTAAACACAGTCATTACCAAAATTAAGTTTGTATAAAATTTGTGACTAAATAAAGGGCATTGTTATGACTTGTATGTAGATGTCCCTCCAAAGCCTCCTGCAGTCATGGGTGGGGCTTTTTCAGAGGTGGTTGATGCTGGGATTAAGAATGTGATTACTAAATCAGTCCACTGATTGGTTTGGCCCCGCCCTAATCCTGGCAGCCTGGATAAGATGTAAGGGGCAGAAAGAAGCTGCTGAGGTCCCTTTGCTTACCTTGCTGCCTTCTGCCTGCCAAGCGCAGTTTCTCCTCTGCGATGCCCTCTGCCGTGCCACCCTGCCTTGGAGCCAGCAAATTATGGACTGAAACATCTACAAATTGTGAGCTAAATAAACCTTTCTTCCTTTAACTTTCGGTGTTGGGTATTCTGTCCCAGAAATGAGAAAAGTGCTAAGACAGTCATTAAACACAAAATTAATAAATCCTTAAACACTTCACTTCCTAATTATTTTACTACATTTTACAAAATGTTGGCAGCTTGCAAAAGGCATTAATGGGGATATTCCCACCATGGTAATCAGCTAAAGCCAGGGCCACTTACTTCTTTCCTCAACAGAGAACGGGTTGTTAAAGATTTACCATCCATCGCACAGCTGAGGCCCCCTGGAGACAATGACCTGAGGCATTTGTGACTTCTAAAACATACCCTTGGGCAACTTTTCCCAGTAGTTGCACTATTCTGGACCAGTTCCCACAACAGGTCTGCATCCCCATCCTCATGAAGCGTGACCTTCATGAGTCACACTTTGGAAAGAGCTCATCATTTGATGATTCCTACAGCAAGCCGAGAAGGTCAGCAAAAGAGTGTTCTTTCCCCTTTAACAGCAGGACCTGCACCCGGGTCTGGTTCCTGCCGAGGTTGGAGTCCTACTGGGGTTAATAAAGTGTGGAATATCACCTACTTAATAAAGAACATGGAAAAACATGTTCACTACATCCTGAGTGAAAACACACACCACATGCCAGTTATGGAAAACCAGTGTATGTACATGTACATATGTGCTTAAATACATACAGTCTGGAATTGTGCATCCCAAAACTCTGATGTTCCTCTTTGTGTGGTCCCCATCCTTTTATCTCTTGATTTTCTAATTTTTCTACTATATGTCAGAGGACAAAACTACAGTTTTGTTCACAGATCTCAATAGGCTTCATTTTCAATTCTAGAATTGGCCAACACTTTGCTCCATAAAATAACTGTTCTGATGGAGCGAGCAGAGGAAGTTGGTTTTATAGACAGAAAAGGGTTGAAGAAAGTAGAAACAATAGGATAAAAGGTGGATTGACCATTTCAAAGTCCCTTCCCCTGTAAGGCAGTATCAGGAGACAGAACAGGACTGCAACTGATGAGTTGACATTTGGTGGCTTCAGGCTGCCTTTCTGTGTAGAGGTTAAGGCAGAGGCAGCCTGTTGGGAACTTTGGCTATGACCTCTCTCTCCTGATTTCTCGAAAGGTCAGACAACATCTTGGATCGAGCTTGGTGACATGGGTGACTTCATTTTGAGTTTTAGTCTGTTGTTAGGGCCCAGTAGAGGAGCCCAATCCAAACCATAGCCACCTGTGATTTTTCATTTAACATATGCAAGAAAAATGAGTGATAAATCACTTCTAGTTTTACTCAAAGGCAAGTAGGGCCGGAGGGCGAATATAGACCACAAGCGAGATACTGCAAGGCCTCCTGCCATCTCTTCCCAAAGGTGCTCTGTACCGGTCCCTGGGGCAGGTTCCTCAGCCAGAGCCCAGAATGGGCACCAGCTCTGGTCCAGGAGCAGCATGTGGCCACTGGGTGCAGCAGAAGGGGCTTGAGTGGGAGCGGAATGCTGCCCCTGTCTAAGGGGGTTAGTCCTAACAGGCTAGAAAGAGGGGCCACATGGGAAAGGCATGATTTTTTTTGTGTGAAGATTCACAAGCAGGGACAAATGAGGACAGTGAAGTGTTGCCAGAGGACCTCTTGATGAAAGCCAGCTAGGCTTTAAGGAGAGAGGTGCCAGGTGAGCTTAGCAGCCTGGTCCTATGGAGGCCGGGGCTGCCTCTCCAGCCCCAGGGAGTGTGGCCTGGAACACGAACAGCACTTGGGGACATTGGGCATGACAGAGCTCCAGGCACTGAGATGGGAACCAGCTGCTGCACAGCCCTGCCCACATTTGTCTCCTGTGTAACAGAAAGCTTCAGCATTTATCTACACCAACCATATGCAGTATCAGAGCAGGGGGCTTCATTATGTCACCAGATCCAGGTGACAGTTTTAGAGGAGATGCATCCGATCCCACACTTTGCTGTCTATTTTTCCATGGTCAAATGCCAGCTGACCTGTGAAGCAGATGTCGCTGCTAATGACCCACATCTCTCTACACACCACAGGCTTCCCTATCATCACAAGCCAGAACGTCACCAGGGCCCACCAGACCCTCCCAGGCCCCTGGCCCTTGGCTGCTCTGGACATCTGGCCCAGCCTGCAGTGCCCGCATGCATCACCTCCCGCCACCCCCAAGAAGGGAGCTCCTCACACAGCCAGCACGAGGCCCAGGCTGGGTATTACGAGCACCCCACTTAATATGGTTTAGTTCATGATTTTTTTACTTTTATCATGGTACGAAAGCAATGACCATTCAGTAGAAATCACGGAATATGAGCATTGATTTTTTTTTTCAGTCCATCCAAGGGATCAAGCAAGGGACCCCATGCAAGTGCTCTACCGCTGTAGCCTCAGCCTCTGAGTGTTGCTTGTTGTGGTTTATACCTCAATGTTTCCTGAAGCTTCACATGATAACAGGCAGCGGGGCTTTGGGAAGGCGATCGATTATGGGGCTGACAGCTAACTTGCTGTTAGGAAGTAGTGTCAAGCGGGAAGAGACGGGTCACTGGGGCCTGGCCTGGAAGGGTTTGCCTCCCTCCCAGCTCCTCCCTTTGTGCTCTACTTCCTGTCTGCCATGCCGTGAGCAGCTCTCCTCTCCTCCACACCCCTCTGCCATGCTGTCCTGCCTTGGAGCCTGCTGAAATACAGATGGAAACCTCTGTAGTCTGTGACCCAAAACAAATCCCCAAACCTCCTCTCCTTTAACTTATGAGTGTAGAGTGTTTTGTCCCAACAATGAGGAAACTAAGACATTGTCCTTTTCCCAGGCCTGTGACATGCCGTGTGGCCTTCGCATGGTGCCAGCAGTGGCAGAGAGCCTGAGCTCCTGGTTAGCCCCATGCCATGAGGGACACACTTGTCCTCTCCAGGCACAATGTTGCTAAACTCTGGAGTTCAGTACCATGGCATTTGGCCTACTAAATACATTTCCAACTCCACAGTATTTCAGTTTATAATGGATTATCGGGCTATAATCATGCACAAGTCAAGAATCTGTGTTTCCATTCTGCAAAGCTTACAGCACCTGTGCAAATTTAAAACTGAGCCAAACAAATGCAAAGCCCACCTTGTAAATTCTTATTAATGGAAGAGATGGTTCCCCGTGAGAGTCAACACCTCCCAATTCAGTGGACACTCACCAGAGCTGAGAACTCATGGGACGTTTACAGGTTTTCTCAGTTCACTGGACCCAAATGTGACCTTTTACTGCTTTCCCTCACTGCTTTCAGAGGGCAGGCTCCCCACTCAGAAGGGGAGGTGACACAGGTGGACTGTACATGCCCCCACCTGCAGGGGCCTGGTGTCAAAGTCACCTCCTGTCACCACCCCCAGGTCAGACCCCTTTGCTCCTTCCTCTTTCTCCATCCCTTCCTATATCTTGAATGAGTCATTACCACCCCTTTTTAGAAAGTCACTTGAAATGGAGTGATTTTAGCCTGCCTGAGGCCACATCCTGCTTATCCTGTCTGGTATCTATCTTTCCTTGAAGGTACTTCAAGTATTTCATGTTGCAAAATTTTCAAAATCCTGTTTAGATAACAACTTATAAAACTCTCTTTCTGGGGGCAGATTCTTTGCCTGCCATCTGTCCTGTGCCCCCACCCCCTTCTCTGGGAAGCAGAGTTAGTCCTCTGGGCCTGGACTTCATTGCCAGGGGAGGAGTCTTCTCCCTGCAGCTTGGGGACGTGACAGCTCTGTGTAGTTCTCCTGAGCTTTGGTTGCTCTGTTAGGGTTGAACTCTTGCAGATCCACAGCCATGAGGAAGAATGGAGAGTTCCTGGATTCGGAGCCAGCCGTTGCACCAAGAGAATGCCACACTGATTCAGGCCGTTCCCATTCCCATCTGCGTTCACCTAACTGATGGAGAAAAGGCCATCTCTAATTTAGCTACACTCAAGAGAGAGAAGAGAAATGGGTGCATTAGAGCCGAACTAGCAGCAAACCATCGGAGGGGCCAGAGAGGGCCACGCTTCCGTTCCCAGGCCAGGGAAGAATCCAGAGGCCTGGGGACCAGCCTCTCCCTGAGTGCTGTCCCCACCCCACCCACTGGCCACGCCAGATGCGAAGTATGGTTTTGAGAGTAAAAGTTCTATCTGCTCACAGAGAAATTCTCACGTCTGTGCCAAAAGAACATACACAAGAATTTTCCTACCATGTGGTTTATGTTAACAAAAAATTAGAAATGGTACACAATAAAAGACCGAGTGAAACATTGGAAATGATTTCAGTTCATAAAAAAATAGCAAGATGTTTAAAAGGCCAAAAGCATTTGTGACCACGTGGGAGATGAGACTGTTTGTAGATTGTTAGTGGGGGACTGAACTGGTAGAGACTCGGTGATGGCGATTAAGCACTAACTACTACAACTTTTATTTTCACACCCCGCGGTAACCCACCTATGTCGTTTTCCAACTTCTTTTGGAGCTAAGTATAATTATTTACATTTTCTGGGAAAATGATCCATTTCATGTAGATTTTCCAATTTCTTTCTTTTTATTAGTACACATTTGCAGTACATAATGGTTATGTTTCCTGTGGAGGGCTGGCACATGCACATGATACATCTTGATTCTTTTTTTGTCCCCTACCCTTCCCTTCTCTCCCTGCACCTCCCAACTCTTGTGCCCCTTCCCATTTGCAAAAGCTCTGTTTTCATTGTTTTCTTAAATTCATTTGTTTCCATCCCTTTTCCCTCCCCTCCCTCTGTCTCTGGCTCCCCGTCCTGTTTGGAAAAGATCTATTCCTTATACTCGCTTGTACTGTTTGAATGTAGATTGAAGTTCTCAGCATAAATGTTTACTCAGCTCCCTGCCTGGCACTGTCTGGGGCTCCAGGGATCCACCCGTGAACGGGACAGACAGAATCCCTTCCTCTTCCTTTCTGACCAAGCCTGGTGCTTCCGCCCTGGGACTGGGTGACACGATGTGCCCCTTTTCTCTTGCAAAATGTAAGTGCTAAATTCTCTTTTCAGTGACTGTGACTATCTGGGTTGTCACTCACTGATCTTTCTAAATTAAGACCAGAGTTCAAACTGTGACAGCTAACGCCATACAAACCACGTGAACCCAAGTCATTGTCTCAAAGTCGAAGTATGGAATCACGAACAATAAAGGAGGCTATTAGGAGAGTGTTTCCTGGAAGTGAGAGGAAAACTATCTCCCAGCTGGGAGGGGTCGCAGACACGCTGTCACGAGGCCCCTCAGTCCAGCACTTTGTATGCATGAGTAGAGTATGGGAATTGTGCATTCATCCAGGGGCCACCTATCACAGGTGGCTCTAAAATGGGCTCAAGTGACCACCCAGAACATGGGCTCTAAATTTGTTACTCAGCTTGCAGATTTTAAAGGAAACTCACGTTAAAACAAAACCGATTATTCTGCATTTTTAAGTTCCTCCAAATGGGGCCCTGAATGTGGAGGGCTGCACCTCATGTTGCCTGAGGGGCTCCTCTTCTGGTCGAAGTCCCAGATTCACTGCTTATTCTTGCATTTCGATTCATACAGCTGACCCCCTAACTCTACCTCAGGCCCTTTCTCCAGCTAGCAGCCTATTCAGAAGCTGACCAAGTAAATTGTCTTTTACAAAATCATTCATCTGGCAAGTTAAATTACTGCCACATTACCAGGACTCCACAGAATCTTGGATTTAGGCTTTTATTGGAGAGTGCACGTACTCAGGAGTGTTTAATCTTTATGTGTTGATTTTAATTTAGGGTGTCTGTATAAGCATCTTTAATTTATAATCTATGATCACTACCTCTATGGATGATTTTGAGTTCACTGACCTTTTCGGACACCCATCTCCTATGTCCCCTAGGTGCCAGACCTGGGGCCCCGAACCACAACTGTCCCATAGGTCCTGGCTGTCTTTGCCACTGCAGCTTGTGTCTTCCATATCAAGTGGCCTCGCCACTGGTGTTGGAGAGTCACCTGTCCCTTCCCTTTGAGCATGGTGCCCTCCACACTCTGGTGGGCTGCTGGGGGACGGTGTGGGCTGTGCACATGCTTTGGATGCTCCAGGGCCCGTTGGTGAGAGCAGAAGGTTTGTCACACCTTGGCCTCTACTGATATGCTCCTCAGTGACAGAGGGAGGTACCCAGGTAAGAATGGCCCTGGCTCAAGGCCCTGCACCCACAGACACGATGGCTGTTGTGGCTACTCCCTGACACCTCTAAGAACTGCTTCCACTATGGAGAGGGGCTGTCCAGGAGGCTCCCGAGACTCCCCAGTGAGACTAGGAGGACCTGCAGAAGGAAGCCATGCCCTGGGTTTGGGGTGTAAGCCAGCAAGACCTCATTGCCAAGGCCCCAGCCCACACTGCCTCGTGCACGAAGTCAGCTTCTACCAAACGAGGGAGGACGCTGGTCTGCAGCATACGGTCACACACAGCACGGTGCTATTTAGTCAGTGTTGGACCAGGTGTGTGGAGTCACCCAGTGACATCACAGCCATCTCAGTCCATGCGAGGGTGCCTATAACAGCCACACAGTGATGAAATTGCTAACCGTGAACTTCCTGAACACGTCCCCATCACGAAGCTGTATTTCTCTGTTCAGTGCACAGGACATTTCCATGGACTGAGAATCCAGAGCCTTTCCTTTCTGCTCACAAGTGCTTCTGCCGTTCAAAACCAGATGCCTTAATTAAAATGCCACTAAAAGAAGCAAATCAATTAACAGATCCCTTATAAGATGGTTTATTCTATTGTACACTCAGAAAATTGCTTATGAATACAGCGTTACCGCTTCAGGTTATCAGTTAACAAAAGCCGCTAATGAAGAACATTGTTATCAAGTCAGGTAAAAGATGCCCTGGGAATCCAGGCAGACGACTGTAACACAGCACTTTGTTTTGAAATATACCTCATCTGTTGTCACACGAGGGGAGGGCACCCATCCGAGGAGAACCACCCCACACAGCCGCCTAGATTTCTGCAGAGTGGAAGAGGCTTCCACGATGAGGGCCTGGAAATGTGGGGCTGGGGAGACAGGTGAGAGGAAGCTCAGGCCAGGGCAAGCATAGATGATGTGAGTTTCCCGGGCCCCTGCCAGTCCTGGCTCCCATGCACGTGCCATGCACATGTGAAAGTCTGCACAGCGCCATGGCGTGAGGATGACAGCAACTTGCCCGCCTGGTAGAGCCATCTGCTTGCTCACTCAATCTTCTGCTGGCTCTTTCATCTAAGGATCCGCAGAGCCGCAGGCCAGGCCAAGTGGCTGCTAAGGGGCCTGGCACGCACTCTGATCGGCCCGCTCTTGCCTCTCGGCAGCCGTTGCACAAGGACAGTGCTGCGGACGAGCTCCCTGTGCAATGTGGGGTTCTTCTGGTAGCGGAAAGAGCTGCCTGCTGCTGCTGTGATGGAGCACTAAGAAAGCCACACCTGTTTGGGGTCCCACTTCCGCGAGCCACTGCTGGGACAGCTGCAGGAGCAGCTCCAGCATGGGCCAGGCCAGGCGCTGTGGACTTACTGGTTCCCATCCTTGCCCACATCATGTCCTCCTAGCCAGCTTCCTACGGAAGAGGAGGAAGAGGAGTAGTCGCTTCCAGCAGGGCAGAGGCGCTGCCGATTCGAGTCCTTCGGCTCTGTCATTTGCCTCCACACGGAGTCCCCATGAGGTGTCATCCCCAGCCTTGGGCGTCCGAATCAAAGCATCCCGAGACTATAATGTGGGTGACTGTCCAGGCGGCTGGGCCTCTCCTGCCACAGCCGCTCGTCATAGCTCGATCACCTGGGCAGCTCTGGAAAGGAAGAGAAACATGGGAAGATGTGGTGACAGAGTTGATGACCCCCCTAACTCCTGCATGTGCTAGACACACAGTAAGCAGGTGTGAAAGAGCCCGGGCTCTCAGGGAACCCGGCAGAATGGGCACCTCCTCAAGCAAGACAGAACTCTGGCAGCAGAGAGTTTTCCAGAACGATTTCAGCCTTGAGGTCGTTTCCTGCTCTCCAAACCCAAAGCCACAAAACCTCATCCACTCTGATTAGAAAAAGGAAAGAAGTAGTTTCCTGAGGTCAAAAGACATATTTAGGGAAAAGGGAACCTTTTCTGCAGTTGAAGAGTTGCACACATCCGGGCAGACGTTGCAAAGAGTAGTGTAGATAGACCACCTGGGAAAGTCACTGGAAAATGATGAACTCCAGGCTGTTGTGAGAGTTATCCGCTGTACCTTACAGAAAACGGGACCTTCTGCACTCAGCCCACCAGGGTAGACAGGAGGGAAGGCAGTGTAGATGTGTCTTTAAATTCAAAAGGGTGAACACAGAAGAAAAGATGGGGTCACCAAAGCAGACTGCACATGGAGACTAAACAGGACGCTGAGACCCTGCCGCGGTCACACCGGGCCAGAGGCCTCACCCACACATCCTCGCTTGAGACCAGTTTGCATCAACCCTGCAGATTCACACCTGCAATTCTTGCAGCTGGAACCGAACACCACACTTCTGCTTCCACAGAGGCGTGCAGATTGCATGTGCCGTGCTCTGTGTGCATCCAGGCACCATCTCTTGATGTCTGACATCTCGCCAGGGGAGCAGTAGCAGCAGAAAGACAGAGCATAGAGAGGCATCCACCGGCCAAGCCAAGGGCCATAAAATGGACAGCATGTGTTTGTGGACCGAGGATGCAGGTCAAGGCCATAGAGCTTGATGACAGTAGGGGTGACACTGAAGACGAGAGGGCTGGAAACAAGGAAGGCAAGTGAAGAGGAGTGGAGAGACCGGAGGAAGGCTTCCTGCAAGAGAATCCCATGTGCTCAATGTCATGTCTCTGGGTCCAGAAGAAGTAGCATTGAAGTCAGCTGTTCAGGGGACCCTTGGGGCGAGCAGAGTCCAGTCCTCCTGTTGTCTTTAGTAAGCCCTGAGTTAAGACCCTTTAAGGTGCTATTAAGAATGGGGTCTTAGGTGGGCAGACAGAGCCAGCATTTGCACACAGAGCAGAGGGGCAGCCCACAAGGGTGGCCTCCTCCACCGCTGGAGCACTGAGCAGGGGCAATTGCACCTGCTGAGCTACTTCATGGGTGACTCTGTTCTCTGATAGGCAGTGCCAACTCTGACGATGGGGGTGTCACTGGGCCCAACCCCCAGTATGATGCGAGCCCAGCAGAGACTGGGAAAGCATCTACTGGTTGGATGAGCAGATGAACTGGGCTGTGTGGTACTCTGGGGTGGCATCAGGAGAGAGACTCTCTGCCATGATAGTGGCCTTTAAACCCAAATACTTCCCCATATCCTTCATACGGGCCAATAAAAAGAGAAGGAAAATAAACCCACAAAACTAACACACACCTCTAAGTTCTGGCTAGCCAAGGAAAGTCTCAGGGCGTATCTTTGGAGGATGAGTTAATGACTGCAGATGCTGGAAAGACTTGTGACAATTTCTGATTTTGAAACCTCAGTAATACAGGAGCTGGTGAATGCTTCTGTAATGTGATAAGATATGTGTACTCCAGCCCTGAGCCACAGCCCATGTTGTGGAAACCGCAGTGGATGTCCCGCCAGCTCCAGCCACAAGGAAGGCACATGAGCTGTGTTCACTGGTAGTGAACACTGGAAGCTTCAGCCAATGCAATAAGGGAGGAGAAAACAATCAGGGGCATAGAATTGGGACAGAAGATCTGTGCTTTGGCAGATGCCACAGTATCATGAACTGTCCAAGGGATCCAGGGGAAAGCAAATGCAAACTGTAAAAGCCTTCATGATGGCAGCCTCTGTGATGTTAACATGCAAAACATCAACGTATAGGCAATGACCAGGTAAGAAGCCTAATGGGAAGTGCTGAAAAAAAAAAAGATAAATGCAAAATACTTCGGAATAAACTTAACAAGAAATGCAAGACTCTTGTAACAGTAAAATCTGAGAGTTCTTGAAATATGTGAAAACAAATTATAAAAAAAGTATAACAAAAATGGAATATATATACATGATTGAATAGTACTCAACCATAGAGAAGAAAGAAATCTCATAATCACAAGTAACATTGGAGAACAACGTAAAGTCCAGAGTGGTCTAAGCACTTATGAAATCTACAACATGATACAGGTGACACCCAGGAGTGATACTGCATGTCTAATTCCAGCACTGTAGGAGGCTGAGGCAGGAGGATTATAAATTTGAGCCCAGCCAGGGCAACTTAGTAACTTAGCTAGACCCAACGTCAAAATAAAAACATTTTTTTAAAAAGGACTGGAGGTGTAGCTCACTGTGAAGGCTCCGAGTTCAATTACAAGTACCGCCAAAAAATAAATAAACGAAAAAGGATTAAAAATGAAACAGCACAAGAGCACATACCCTAAAAGCAGTGTTTCCAATTCTACACCAAATTGAGAGTATTGAGCACATAGCGAAAATAATCAATTTCATATAAACACATTACTTTGGCTGCACACACATGCAGGGGAAATTCTCGGGGCTGAAAGAAGCCAGGACATCTTCTGGATTGTTAGGCGGGTGTGCAGCTGCACAGTGCTGTGCTTCTGAAGGAATTCCCTGTGTTATTAGGGTAGAGCAAGTGGGTAAAAACCTCCTATGACCAATGACCAGGCTTTTCTCTTGGACCGGTGAGGGGCTGGGAAGAGTCTGCTGAGCTCTGTGCATTTGCAATTTAAAAGTGTATTTCTCGACTGTGCACTGAAAGGGCAGAAGAGCGATGATGCCCCAGAACCACAAAAACACACAGATCCAGAGCTTGGTTTCTGAATGTCACTCCACAGTAAACAAACAAACAAAAAAAAAAAAAAGGAAAGGAAAGAAACAACAGAGTGCTAGGGAAATGGCAATTGCAGGTGGCACTGGTGAGCCGAGATGCTGTGTCGTGCCGCCGTCTAAGGGATGCTGCTGAGAGACAAAAGGGTCCTCTTGCAAGAGCACAGTGGCCACTGAGATGAGGCTCACACTGGCCACATTTATGGCAATTTGAGCATTAAAAAGAGCCAAGATGATAACAGATAAAATGTATATTAATAATACACAGCAAGTGGGAGGAGAAGAAAAGGAGCGACGGGAAAAGCTTGTCTTTCCCCAGCAGAATGTCGGCTGTTCAACGTAGAGGGAATGTGAGAGTGGGAAACGCCAGCTCTTGTAACAGCCCATGGCAGCACCTGATCCAGGAAGGGATCAGGAAGAGGGGTAGTCGGTGTTTGAGGAACCGTCAGGGCCCAGATATTCACATGGTCTCAGGCGCCTGCTTCCGAATGTCCCCTAATCTCTACAGCGCAGAGATCCACAATCTTTCCTTCAGTTGTACCATCAAACTAAACATCGCCAGCAGTGAGACGGCCTGGTGTTGGGTGTCTCCCAAAGCACTGCAATACAGGATGCGCATGTCACCCCCACTGCAGCCCTGACAAAAAAATCTGTCTGAATCCACTCAAGAGGAAAGAAAATGGGACATTTGCTAAAAGAACTGGCTCAGGTATTCAGAAGGAGCCGTGCCATGGGGAGAAAAGGAGAAGCACTAAGGATCAAATACTAAGATTCCTCCTGGATTGGACAGAGCAGTAAAAGATGATTTTTGAAGTCATCAGAGAATCCGGAACACAGGCTGCATATTACTGCCTCAGCACTAACCTTCACAGCAGTGCCCCTCCTGCTGTGACTATGTGGGAGATACAAGGGTGATATGCTTAGGGGTGAAATGGTATCTACCTATTTCAAGTGGATCAGCCCCCAAAATGTTATTTTCAAGGAGAGAGAGCCAAGGAGAGAGACATAGTGGACAAAGGGGAAGGGGCATAAACTTTTGGTTGCATGGTTCTTTCAGCTTTTCTGTGTATTTGAAGGTTTTCCAAACAGAAAGAGGGCAAGAAGGCAGAGAAGAGGCTGCCTGGGCCTGGGTGTCCATCCTGGGCCCAGACAGGGGTTGTTGCTCTGGGTGCGGCACCCGAGGGAGAAGAAGCAGCTGGGAATGTGGCTCGTGAGGCAACCACAGGGTAAACCACAAGGGGTGCTCTCCTTCTGGGACGAGGACCCCTGCCATTGGGCACCCATGGCCCTGTCCCACCGCAGCCCCTGACCTGCCCACTCTGAGACCCCAAAGCAGCCCTGGAAGCAAACATTCAGCCTAACGGGCATCCTGGTGATAACCGGAGGTGTTGGGAATTTTGCTTCAACAAATGCACTAAATTGCCGCCATCAGGGAGGAGGGCTTGGTAAGTGGAAAACATTAACTATCTTTTGGTTAGGACCCTGTTTTCTCAGCTCTGATCGGGCCAGTGCCCCACAGCTTCCTGTGTCTTTCCACAGCGTCCCAAAGGGAGTCCGGCGTCTGGTCTTGCAGCTGTGCCAACACAAGGCCTCTGGCCGACGGTCAGCAAACCCTGCCTGCCACCCACAGGAGCCACCAGCCAGTGCCACTGCAAAGTGGCCATGGCCCTCTCAACTTTTTTTTCTTTTCTTGGCCCTCGGTACTGGGAATTGAACCCAGGGCCTTTGCACTGAGCTGCATCCTCAGCACCACCGGCTCACATTGCCACAAGTTCTCGCCAAGTCACTAAGTTGTCCAGGCTAGGCTCATGCTTGGGATCTCCCTGCCTCAGCCTCCCAGAGTGCTAGTATTCCCTCCTTTTAGTGTAGGTGACCACTCTTGTAACCTATCCCTTGGGGAAAATGAGGTTTCACCTGCAAAACAAGAGAACAGGATGCTCCTGAGCTAAGCCCTGGGTTACAGGACGCACATGTGGTATTGCTCCAGAAGGGGCCCTGATTTGCTGGCCTTTGGCTGCTCCTTGAGGTCCAGCATCTTCTTGACTCAGTCTACTTCATCTGGTGTCAGTTCACACAAAGTGAACTGTGCCTCTGCCCCTCCCAGCTCCCCCCACTCCTCCCTTCCACCTGCTCCTCTTTCTGTTTCTTCTCTGGTGGCAGGCCCTCTACTTCCCATGTGTTTACTGCTGAAAATGCACTGTGGCCCCCTCATGGGGTTATGAGATCTGTCTTGTTATGACTGTGTCTAGATGTCCCCTCAAAGCCTCATGCAATCATGGGGAGGTTTCAGAGGTGGCTGGATCTAGAGTGTGTGGTGCTGGAATCAAGGATGTGTGATTACTGAATCAGTCCACTGATTGGTTTGGCATAGTTCTGGCTAGGGTTAAGGGAGCGAGTACTATACCCGCCCTAGGGCAGGTAGTCTGCATAAAATATAAGGGACAGAAAGAGGGCTAATATGCTCCCGCCTGCCTGCTTGCCATGGACTGTTTCTCCTCTGTGACGTCCCTCTGCCACACCGCCCTGCCTTGGAGCCAGCTGACTATGAACTGAAACCTCTACACACTATGAGCAAAATAATTCTCTCCTCCTTTTACTTTGGGTGGTGAGTATTTTGTCTCAGCCGTGTGAAAAGTAGCTAAGACATGCCTCTTATGACTCCATGCCTCAAAATGCCCCAGAGCCCCTGCATTTTTCCTCTTCCTGGTTCCCCGCAAGCCCCAGTGGTGGGTCTGGGGCTCACAGAGTCTGTATCCAGGCTTGCTGCTTCACCAACCACCACCATCATGAAGAGCATCCCATCATTTCAGCACAGAGCTTAGCCTCCTTCATGCTTCCGGGCACCTCTCTCCACCCTCCCTCTTGCACCACTCAAGCTCTCCTTGTGCCACTCTGATTGCCAGGTGCAGTACCCACACATGCCGGCTATGTGGGCTTCATTCTGCCCTTCTACATACAGAACGAAGCCCACCCACCCCACACATTGTATTTCCCACTGCTGGGCACCCTTGCACCCTAAGACATGCAGAGACCTGCACCAGGCCTTTGTCACCTGTGAGCCAGCTGCATCCCTTGTGATGGAGGCAGCAGCTGGCCACACTCAACACACATAGGAGCACCCACTCCTGTGTGGACACTGTGCCCTGCCAGGGTGGAGCAGCTGAAAGAGGACCCACCTTCAGTGAGTTTATACATTAGGCAGCAAAGCATCAGAAATGGACAAATTAATGTCAGAGATGTCAACTTGTAGAATGAGCTATAAAGAACAATGAAGACAGAGAGGGAGAAGAAAGTGATGGCGGGAGGGTGCAGCTGCCATTGACAGCAGGTCGTCTGACATGCCACGGCGATACCGCTATACCGAAGCAGGGAGGAGAAGGAAATGGGGGTGAGGTTTGCAACTGTCTGGGCAGAGCGTTTTAGGAAGCAGCAAGAGCAAAGAGCCGGAAGCAGTCAGGACTGAGCACAAAGGGTCATTCTCGTCCCCAAGAGAGGCTGGATGACAGCACGGAAGTCAGAAGGGAACACGACTCCCTCCCTACCCACAGCTGCAGCCACCTTACCTCAAGCTCCTCTTCTTCCTCCACACGAAGGGCTCTAAAGAGAGGAAGCAGGGTGTGAGGAAGAGTGACGCTCGCTGCCCCCGAGGGCAGGCACTGAGAAGCTGGGGCAGTCTGGGCAGTGTCCTGTTCCCCACCACCGGCCCTGCTGGAGCTTCTCCGTCCAGGGCCCTGGGCCCCTTAGCTGGGCACAAGGGTGGGACGAGCGGTCTCTAGACCCCACACTACCCCTCTCAGTTGCTGCTATCTGGGAACTTTGGGCACCAGGCTCTGCTGGGCTCTAGGAAGGAGTTTCTGCTTTCCCTCCATTGGTGAGGGAAAAATACAGTCTAAACCAACTCTGGTGACCCACAGAGCCCCTCAGGTCCCCACTGCTGCCCTCCTCTCCTGGCCAGACCACCCCTCCTGCACATCGTCACTGTGTGATGGGTGTGACACCACGGAGGATGCTCTGTGGGTAACACCAGGCAAGACACGGCCCACGGCGATGCTGCCACTGAAACTCGCACAGCAGCCGCTCAGCGTCTTTCCCTGTGACAGCCACGCTCCGTCTGCCTTGTGAGGGTCACTCCTTGCTGCCCACATCACTGCACCAGCAGCACCACCCGCTCACTCCTGCCTAGGCCCACCTCGGGCACCACCTCATCACATCACTCAAGTAAGAGCAGAGACGTTTCTGCCCAAAGCCGGTTTCAGATCATCTTCCCACCTTTCTTCAGCAAACTTGATTCGCAAAGATGAATCCAAGAGGGACTGAGTGGAGATAGACAGAAAAAGGAGACAGAAAGGAAGAGACAGATAGAGATGAACATGGAGAGAGACAGAGCCAAACAGAGAGAGACAGAAGCCATGGACGGAAACCTCCATCACCGTGAGCCCAAATACAACCTTTCTCTCTATAAATTATTGTCAGAGCATTTTGTTGCAGTGACTGAAAGTTGACCAAAACACTCTTTCCCAGAAGCATGGAGCAGGGCTGAAGAGCCGGTCCCTCACCAGTTATGCCTGGAGCTGTGTTCCTCAGGTCCACAGAGTTCTGGTCAGACAGGTGCTTCCGGATCATGCAGATCTTCAGCGCCAGGAAGCCCGCAGAGATGGCGACACCCAGCGCAGTTCCAATAAGGGCGTATTTGAAATCTGTGCCAGGGAGGAATGGCACGCAGGTTCTGCATCTCTGCAAGGCTCCACGCCCGGGGTGAATCCAGTTGCTCTCCTGGGCCTAGCATCCCACACCCCAGCCACAGAAGCCAGGCGCAGAGCACGTTTGTCCCTACCTTTGTCCCTCCCCGGAACCAGAGCAGGCCAGCAGTCACCTACCGATTTCAACCCCCGAAGACTTGCCCGTTGCCAACACCTGCGCTCCTCCAACATCTGCAAAGAAAGAAAACGCAGCCTGCTAGGTACCCCCAGCTAGCTGGAAAAGAGCTGCTGAGATCACCAGGGTGCAGGCCTGCGAATGTCCCTGGTTACCCTCCCATCAGCTCCCCTCAGGAGCTTTGCAGGTCCGATGGCCACAGAGTCCAGGGCCCTTGCTGGGACCTCAGAGACCTGCCCTGCCTCGGGCCCTTACAGTGTCCAGGCCACATGCTGCCACCCACCTCCCAGGGATTGTCCAAGCCTCTCTGGGGACCTCTAGCTGCCTGTGTGGCCAGCAGTCCCTGCCTCTGAGCCATTCCGTCTGGCTGTCCTCATCTTACCTGCCTTGTTCTAGGCACTTCCGCCCTGGCAGGAAGTGGGTTAGCCACTGTGCTTACCCCATCTAAATGACCATCCTTTAGGGCCTGGCTGACCACACCCACACAACCTAGCTGACCACGCCCAAGATTTAGCTGGCCACACCCATATTCCTTAACATACACAGAGCCCAGCTGTGCATCTCTGCTGGTCTCCCCACCAGGCTGCGCGGCACAGTGTGGAAGCTGCTGACACAGCGCCTGACACACAGCAGGTCTCAACAGATGTCTGCAGCATGGAGGAAGGAAGGGAGGGAGGGAGGACTGATGGGGATGGAGCGTCCTGCAGGGTGCTGTGTACTTCCAGACCTTAGGACCGGAGGCAGGTGGCACAGGCAGAGCCCTGGTCTCACAGACAGGCCAGGGAAGTGCGAGCCTCTGAGAGGAAAGTGGCCCTGGTGGGTCACCACTGGTGTCCGGTGCAGTGCAGGCACCCGTGTGCCTGATTTGGCAGCAGCTCTGTGAGCGGCACCACCATGGATGACCTCTGGCAAAAGAGGACTCAAGAGACGGAGCACTGCACAGTGTGCCCAGGGCCGAGAGAGGCAGCCAGTGGCCGGGCTGCCTGAGGGGCTAAAATACGGTACCGTGGCCCTTTCCGACACAGGGGGAGCGCCAGGCCTGGACCTTCAGAGAGGATCAGACCCTGCGTGTACTCATCTTTCCTGTACACACAGCTGTGGGAACATTTAGCTTACCGCTTATACACAGTGAAGAGATGAACTCTATAAAGTTATTTAATACTTAGGAATTGTTAATTGCTGGAATTTTCTCGTTCATATTTTCAGATCATGTTTGGCCACAGGTAACTGAAACCTTAGAGAGCAAAACCTCATATATGGGGGACGGAGACCCCAAAGCCACCAAGGCAGGTGGCTGAGTGGACTTGAGCTGGGGCAGCAGAGAGGGAGACCCCAGCCTTCTCACATTTGAGTTTCCAGGCAGAGGCTGTGCCTGGGGCCCTGGGACACTTGGTGGGAGGGAAGGAAGGGCCTTCCATGCAACAGCCCCTGCTGTCAAAGGAGCACCTTTAGCTAGGGATGGTGGCAATCCCAGCACTCTGGGCCACTGAGGCAGGTGGACTGCAAATTCAAGCCCAGCCTGGGCAATTTAGCAAGACCTCATCTCAAAATTAAAAAAAAAAAAAAGATAAAAAAAAATTTAAAAGGCTGGGGTATGCAGCTCAGTGTGAGGGCCCTGGTTCAACAACTTCCCCCCACGGCAAAAACAAAAACGACAAAAAACCAAGTTCCCTGCCCTGACCTGCCCCTCCCTGCCAGAGGCCAGGCCCTGTTCTCAGGAGCACCTCCTTATCGGTCCCCACCCACCAGACACTGTCCGGAACACTGGCTCTTTCCACCATTCCAGGGATTGGTCCCTTTGACACCACCCTCCAGGTTCAATTGTGAGCCCTCTAAATCCCAGGCTTCCAGAGTCCCTGACCTTTGAGGTTCAGCCTCTTAGCCCTGGGTCTCCATTAGGGACTCAGCCTTAGTGCTGAGAACAAACCTGGCCCTGGCCCTAGCTGTGCATTCACCGGCCTCATCCTGGACCTCTTGCTAGCCAGCCTGCAGCCACTCGGCGGCAGCCTTTCCCTCCGCAGGGACGGGCCCTCCGAGCAGCAAGCTCTGGAGTCCTACCGTGCGCCCCTTCAAGGGCCTGGGCGCAGACCCTGCAGCGCAGAGCAGAGGCAGCTCTGCAGCCCAGCGGGACACCCGGTGGCCCTGGCAGGCTGTTTGGCCGGCACAGTGAGGACTCCAGCATTTCTGGAGGAGCCCGAGAAGAGCCAGAGCTGCGGAGCTCAAGGACTCTCCCTGGGATTGAGCTGCACTCAACAAGGAGCCAAGAGCTGAGCCCCTGGTGGACAGGCGCTTGGATGGGGGAGGGGGAGGAGGTAAGGAAGGGGAGGCGGTCCTGAGACTCTGCCTTGACCCCTCCCCAGCTACTAGCTCTCCGGACTTTCCACAGCCTCCATGTGGGGCCCCGAACTCAGGAGGGTATTCTGTTCGGATTTGTTTTGTTTTGTTCTGCAGTTCTGCTGATGGAACCCAGGGCTTCACACTGACCTGCATCTCCAGCCCTCTTTATATTCATTTTGAGACAAGTTCCCACTAAGTCTCTAAGTTGCCCAGTCTGGGTTCAAACTTGGAGATCCTGCCTCAGCCTCCCAGAGAGTGCTTTTCCTGGCACTCCCCGGGGTGCTCCACGAACTCTCCATTCCCGGGTCTGTGCTTTCCTCAGATGCCCCCTGGACCTGATGCTCTGCCCTTCCTGCCAAAGCGGCTCTTCCGGTCCCCTCTCTGCAGCCCTGCCTGCCTCAGTTTGCTGTGCGAGTGGCTTCTAGACAGTAAGGGGCCTCCTGTGAGAGTCAAAGGCTGGGGAATCGTGGTCCCAGGGAAGGTGACGGGCAAGGGGCAGAGCCGAGGCGAGCTGACCCCGTGGGAGCCAAGCACGCAACCTCGCCCATCTCCTTGGAATTCGACCCTCTCCAGGCTGCCCTGGCATGCCGGCCTCTGTGCTGTCCACCTGTTGAGCCCACCCTCCATGGGGGCTGACGCCTCTACCGCCCTTATTTGGGCAGAATCAGGCTGTGTGAGCACTCGGATGTCATTCTATAAGTATCTGGCCTATAAATAGGGAGAAGCTCCTTAAGTGTGTGTCCATGCCTGGCTGAGTCCATCCCAGAACTGGAATACTGCGGGGGCTCCCATGGACACTCAGGAATTCTGGCATCATCGCTGAGGAAGGAGCTTCAGCTGTCCGACCCAGCACCCGTCCTTCCTCCCAGACTCACAACATAAACAAGGGTCCTGTAGGAATCTCTGGAAGCCCTGGTGCCCAGAACGACCGAGTCAGCCAAGACCCATGGTCCCCAAGGAGATCACAGGGTGACAGAGGAGACAAGAAAAAGCCAGTGAGTCACAGGGGATGTTCTCTGTGAGCTGCAGGGAGTCTGAACCGGTGTCCAGGTTGGTGTTTGTGAAGCGGGCTGCCCACTTCCCCTGACCGTCTGCTAGTGACCTTGGCTTTCCTCCTGGGAACCACCTTGGTGAGATGCCCAGGGAGCTGGCTGCAGGATGGACTTGGGACCCACCCTGATCAATTAGCGTATTTCTTCTTCCTGTCAGCAGTGATTGGTTGAGGGGTAGGGCATGTGGCTCAGTTCAGGACTGTGACCCTCACTGATCAATTAACATAGTTCTTCTCCTCGTCGATGGTGATTAGCTAAGCCCTGTAAGATTCATTCTGAACTCAGGGGGCAAAATAATGAAAGGCTGAAATGTGCTGTGGAATCGGTAGGGATGCGGCCAAGAAACACTGGAAAGGTTCCCCTGGGCAGAGAGAACTCACTGAGACGGAAGTCCCTGCAGACAAGGGTGGAGCTGAGACCAGTCCTAGTGACAGCTTTGAGTCCCTGGATCCACCTCTGCCCGAAGCCCCTCTCCTTGGACTTTTCAGTTGCCTTAGTGAGGAACTGCCTTCTTTTCCTTAAATTTTCTGGAGGCTAAATAGAACTGTCTGCGCCCTGAAGGATCCTGGTGACCTGAGTGATGGCCCCATGCAGCATGGTGGGATGTCATGTCAGTGAGGTGGGGATGGGCATAGAGAATGCTAGCTGCCAACACTCCGCACAGCCTCAAAAATGCCTGGTGACCACGTGCAAGCCACGCAGCTGTGCACCTCTGTGCGCATTGCTGTCTGTTGCAGGGCCTGACCCTTGTCCCCGTGGAAAGCTTGACTTTCAAGACTTAGCACCAAAGCTGCCGCCCCTTGGTGTGTGCGCTCCAGGTCACCTTCCACCTCACCACGCTTCTCCCCGCACTGTTTTCTGGCCTGCAGGCCTCTCCGAGGCACAAGGACACTGACAGCTCACAGGGAGCTGTTTCTCCTCTGAACCAGGATGACCCCTCGGAGGTTGGATTCTGCTGCTGGGTGATGCGAGGGAGAGCCCCAGCCTGGCTGAGCTGTGGCCCTGGAGCTACTGAGCTTTAAAGCAGAAGCCCAAAGTGCCAAGATCAGAGTTCTTGTGCTGGGTGATTATGGGAGCTCAGGAGCCAAGTTCAGCCACAGAGAAAGGAATCCAGCAGCGGCCTTGCACATCGGACCCCAAGACCACAGTGAAGCCTCTGTCTTCCCCAGAGGCTGAGGTCCTCAGGGTCCAGCTGGCACCACATGGCAGCAGGGAGGCTCAGAGAGGGACCTGGATGGGTGGCCTGCTGGGCTCCACTCCACCCTGCTGAACCCCAAGCTCACTTCTTTCCTGGGAAAATGGGACTCGAGACCCTGATGTACAAGAAGGACTCTCCGGAAAGTGCTCCTTCCCCCGCCCTGTGGCCATGGCCTCCCTTGGCCAGCTGACCCATGGGTCAGAGCAGACACGGGCACTTGTTTCTAACTCGGGTGGTTCTGGGTGTAGACACTGACAGCCCCTTCTTCCCAGAGTTCTTGAGTAGTGCAGGTTCCTGCTTCAGCCCTCTTCCATCCAGTGCACCCGCCATGGCGGCAGCATGATTCCCCTGCCCCATCTGTAGCTCCTGCTCTCATACCCCCACCACATGCAGAGACCACAGATGCCTGCCGCGGCCCAGGAGCTCTTCCGGGGTCACCGCTTCCTGTTTCAGTAGAGCTCGACCTTCCATAAACAGAGCACCCTCCACCCTCCCCACAGCTCTCTGCCCTGTCCTTCTCTGCCAGGATGGACCTGGGCCAGAAATCAAACCTACCAGGCCAAGCTGTGCAGTTGTAGAAAGGGCCAAGCAGAGAGAACTTCAGGGCTCAGGGGTCTGGGGATGTCCCCATGGCTCCTAAAGACCCTGCACCCCGGAAAGAGGAGCCTGCAGACTGCCTGCTGTGCAAACCAAGCTGAGGGCCCAGCCCTGACCCTGGTGTCCTGGGAGAGGGAGGGCCACACCTCCGGGTTATAAGAGAGCCAGGAGCCAAAGCTGGGGAGGCAGCTTCACCCCTGGCAGCACCTGCTCAAGCACCACAGGTAGATGAAGAAAGCCCATAGCCAGCCTCAAGATAGGGGCTGAGCTGTCACACCACGGTACAGGGCTGCTGTGTGACACTCCGTGTCCTTCCCTTCAGTCCATGCCACCCTGGACACGAGTAAGCTGAGGCTGGACATGCCAGGGTCAGTGACATATGGTTGGGCAGGAATGGGAAGCAGAAAGTCGTAGAAGGTCACTGTGCAGATGGCAAGGCCAGGGAGGCTGCTAGGTGGAAGCACGGCCACGGGCACCCGAAACCGCGCAGTAAGGAAGAGGAAGAGAATCATAGGGGGTGACAGGGTCCCACTTGGTTTTTCCCAAAGAATCTTTGCTAATTAAGTCTTAAAGATTCACTCACTGGGACCGAAGCATTTGGCTGGCAGGAGCCAGACTGATCGATACCTTTCCAGGCCCATGGGGACTGCCAGGGAGCTTCCCTGGGCCCAAGGTGGAACCAGGGTACTCTCCTAAAGGGGACCCCTGGGCCAGGCCCATTGTGACCAGGACACAGTAACAGTGATACTGCATTGGGAGCACTCAGTCTCACCTGGCCAGGGAGACAGGGTGCAGGAAAGAGGGAAGCTCAGGGCTATCCCCGCAAGGCAGGCAGTGCTGTCCCAGGAAGCCACATAGAAGGGGCCACTGCAGGACACTGCCTGCCCTACCTCACTGGGGAATGGGTTGCTCCATCTTCCAACCCCACCACGAGGGCGTCTAAGCCCCACGAAGACGGTGGGAGGGAAGGATGCTGGATCAGGAGCCTTTCTGGGGAGTGTGATTGGAACCAAAAGTCTCCATGCAGCCACCGTTGCTCAGCCAGGGGCTGAGGTTGGTCCCAGCTTGGTGGCCCCCTTGGTGATGGGCCAGGTCACCTGGAGATATGTGTGCCACCTTCCCACTAGCAAGCATGCCACCCAAGGGAGACACATTCCCAGCTTTCTGGGAGCCTGCAGACATGGGAAGTAGAGAGCACCAAGAGGGTACCCTGTAGTAGGTGCTCAGAGCAGGAAGGGGTGCCCAGCACTATAAGTGGCCAAGATGAGGCTCTGCCAGGCCTGCAAGGGACAGGCCGGCCACAGACCCTGGAGCCCCTGCCCCAGCAGGCTGCTTCCAAGGCAAGGCTAGGGCCAGCTTTTCAGGGAGTGCAGGGAAGGCTGGGAGCCATACAGAATAACTAATTAATGATGGTAAAGTATTGTGGAAGAGGAAAGCGCTGTATAACCGCTAAGTGGTGGGGTTATTATTATTCATGCAATATTCATACTCTGCTCTTCAGCCTCTGAGTCTGGGTCCTGAGGGACCTGGGGGTATACATGTGCCTGGGGAGGGGGCCATGGGATGGCAGCAGAGCTGCAGAGACCCTTGGCAGACCCAGGAGGGCGTGCCCAACCATCTGCCTCTGCTTACCAGGGGCAGCTTGGGGAGCCCTGCCACACGCTGGGCATCTCTCTCATCTTTGCAAGGCAGCTCCTGAGGTATGCAGGGCCCAGGGCAGGCAATGCACTTAAATATTTAGGCTGTAAATCAAGCCTCTCATACAGCCCAACCTCCTCCCTGGTGCCCTTCTGTACCCTCCCCCAGGTACCTTCTGGAAGGGGAAGCTCAGGTCCTATAAATGTCCCCAGTAGCATTATAGTCTCATGGGCAGAATTAGAAAACACCAGGATCAGCCCGGGTTGCTGGAACCCCCACCTCTCCAGGACTGCCCATGGAGTCTTCTACCCAACCTGCAGCCTCCCCCAGACTTCCAGATGGTGCTAAGTCATCCCCTAAGGAGACAACCAGGCAGAAAGGGGGACATGCTCCCAGCAGTCTGGGTGTCCTGGTGACTGAAGTGGAAGCCACTCCTCCCTCCTCCATGCGGAGGCTGGGGCCTCCCTGACACCTAGCCACCTAGACTTTACTTTCTTTGGGGCATAGTGTACACAGGCCCCTCTCCTCACTGTGGGAGCTCATCTAGTTCTTTCCAGAAATTCCTAGCAAGATCAAAAAAAGAAATAACTTGGACATTTGTATAAATGGGGGGTCAGGTCAGGGCAGGGGCCTGGCTTGGGGATAATGGCCATCGTGCTGTGGGAAGCTCCAGCAGGTAACATGACTTCAGGCTCGCATGCCTGAGTATGGGCCGTCTGGGGCTTGAGGCCTGGGGCTTGGAGGAAGAGTCTCACACCGGCTCGAGTCACTAGGAGCTGATAAAGCATCTTTGGGGCCCACACGTGACTTAATGATCAGAACTCAGGAGCAGTTTGGAAGGGTCTCTACTGTCCTTTCTGTGTCTCTGGACCTTCCTTCCTCCAATCTGATCTGCTGCTACACAGTGGGGACCTGCCCTGTGCAACACTGTCTTCTGGTAGGTTTAGCGGGGACCCAGCCACCTGCTGTGGCAGAAGTGACTACTGAGCCACACACTGGACCTCAGCCTACAGGCTGCTTCAGTGGGGAGCTGGACAGGTCCAGCCAGCCTCTCCTCACGTGGACTGTCCGGCTGCTTCTCCTGGAAGCCTTCCTACTCCAGCCCGGGGACCCCAAGGCAGGATGTACATCTCCAAGTCTCCTAAAGCCCTTCAGAGTGGGGCCCAGCTCCCTCTACCTAGCTCTGCAAACCTCCTCCTGCTGGCCTGTGCTCCCTGCTGCCTCCTCTCCACATGTCCCCTCTGTCCTCAGTGGAGGCCATCCTGTCTGCTGAGTCTCAGAACCTGTCCTGTCCCAATCCTTCCTGCACAGAGGCCCTGCAGGCCAGCTCCCCTAAGCCACCACGTGCTCCATGCACCAACTGATCCACAAACCAGTGAGGGTTGCTGGGCAGGTGCTGGGGCTGTGCAACAACACGAGGCAACACAGCAGGGAATGTGAGCATCTTTGTGGCTGGGGAGGGGACAGTGTACTTTCCACATAGAGAAGTTGACATGTGAAGAGGCCTCAAGGCTGGACAGGAACACAGTTGACGTTGCCGGTGGTCGGGAGCAAGCACCCCAGGTTGGGGTTGAAGGAACCTGACCACTGCCATCCTCCCCCAACCAAAGACCACGCTGAACACCCACTTCCCAGCACAGCTGCACTCAGTGACTCATATCATTATCAGCTCTGCTATTGATAGCAACCACTACTCCCTGCACTTTCCCAAGCCTCGTCCTTGGACAACCATTATTTCTGTGCTCTCTCAAGCCTTGTTCCTGGCAGATGGCCACAACCCCTTTCACTGAACTCCACCCCGTGACCCAGTAAAAGACCCCGTGGCCTGAAGGAGAGCTGCCAGTCCGGTCTAGGTACCAGGGTAGTCTCTTTCGGGTTTGTTCTGAAATAAACCTGTCCCGTTGAGCTCACACCTTTGTTTCTTTTTCTTCTTTTTCCTAACAGGGGTATGATGAGCTATGTGGACACAGTGATCTCTGTGTCTCTCTGATGACAGCAGCGGGAAGTTGTTGGAGGATGTGATCCTGCAGGACCACAATCAGTTCTCCTTCTTTCACCTGGGAAACATCGCCCCCACTTCAGGGACTTTCATCCCTAACAGATGAAAGAAGGTCGCACTCGCGCGTGGTCTCCGGAGACCATAAAGGGAACCTGACTTCTACCCCCACCTGGCTGGAACAGGTACCCCCCCAGCAGAGGGTTCCCGGAGAGTCAGGATGTTCTCCACTGCCCAGTAGTCACGAGGCAACCCCACAGTGCCGGTGCCACATCTGTCCCTCCAGCCAGGGCCCCAGGTCCACAAGAGGCCAGCAGGCAGCCTGAACTGCTGCTCCACCCGGCGCTAACCAGGAGCCCTGCTGCCTCCCACTGTGAATGAAGCCAAGAGAGAAGGCTGGACTTCCAACCACCAAGTGCTATGGTGGCAAACCTATTGGACGTGTGCTGCAGTGGGCTGTTTTATCATTGAAAGCTCCAAAAGGTTCACCCTCGCTGACCTAGTGATGATGAGATAATGTCCCTGTCCTCCATCCAGAGTGATGCTTGAGGCTGCCTGTTATACTTGCACAGTTTAAGACCCCAAATGCCCAGATTTCAGTTGAAAACCACTTGTAAAGACAATCAACAGATACCAACACTAAAATGACCAAGTATTAAAAGTATCAGACAATGATGCAAAAATGGCCATCATAAAAATATTTCAATGAGCAATTATGAAAATACTTAAAATAAATAAAAAACCCTAATGGCTCAGCAAAGAAATAGAAAGTCTAAGCAAAGAACTAGAAGATGTAAAGAACTGAATGAGATCTTTGAACTGAAAAACATAATAACTAACGTAAAAACTTAATTAATGGAGCCAACAGCAGAATAAAGAGGACAAAGGACAGTATCAGTGAATTTGAAGTTAAAAAATAAAAACGCCCCATCTGAAAAATTGTCTAAATTTTAGACATGAACAGAGCTTCGAGAACTGTGGGATTTTAACAAACTCAAGGTCCTAGAAGGAGAGAAAGAAGAAAGTGGGACTAAAAAGTATTTGAAGAAATAATAGCTGAAAACTTTTTAAACTTAGTAAAAGATATACACTTAACTACTCAGGAAGCTGCTCAATCTCAACAGGATGAATTCAACCAAATCCATACCAAGATTTCTCACAGTCACAATAATGAAAACAAAAAGTAAAATAAAAGTTATAAAACCAATTACAAATGCCTTACATATACAAGAAGAATAACTCAATTGAGAATGAGTTTCTCACCAGAAAACACAGAGGTCTGAAGAAAGATCAAACATCCAAATGCCACATCCAGTGAAACTGTCCTTCAGGAAACAGAGAAGGTCAAAATATCCCCAGGTGAAGAAAGCCAAGAAAATGTGTCATCCACAAACTAAGCCTGCAAGAATGGCCAAAGGGAGTTCTCTACACAGAAATGTGATGATAATATCAGAAAGTGAGCAAGAACACCTGAAAGAGTGAGAATATGAATAAGTAAAATAGACTTTTATCCTTCTAATATTTCTAAATTATGTTTGACAGTTACAGTAATACCTCAGCTCATGAATGCTTTGGCAAAGTTTTGCTTCTCTTTGCAAACTCTGCAGCAGGTGATGAACACAACTTGTGGCCATCTTCTCTGCACAAATGTAAATGCAGCCATCTTTCCCAGAATTGTGGAACAGATTAAGTTCATTTTAGTATATGTGTTGCCGAAGCGAGCACACAAATTAAGTTCATGAACCGAGGTACCACTGTAATTGTACATGAAGCTAAAAAATTGTAACATTGATATATCTCAAAATATATGAAAGAAAAACTTAAAACAATTATGTAGGAAGCAAGGGAACAAAGTGCCAGGATTTCTACATTTTACTTTAACTGTCCATGTATCCATAACTCATTAACTGTAAATGGCCTAAATTCACCAATTAAAAGACATTGATGGGCAGAATGAATTATTTAAGCAATCATTGAAATACATACTATCTACAAGAAACTCCAACTATACCTAGGTTGAAAGTCAAAGGATCTAAACAGATAAACTATGTGAACATGAATTTTAAAAAGGAGTGGCTATATTAATATAAAATACAAGCAAAGAAAATTACCAGGGACAGAGACCTGACATGATAAAGGAGCCACTCCACTGAGGAGACATAATAATCCTAAAGGTCTATGCATTGAGCAACTGAGCAGCAAAATACATGAAACGAAGCTGACAAAAAGAAGAATGGGCAAGTGTACAATTATTGTTAGAGATTTTGATGCCTCTCCCTCAACTGTGATGGAACAACTAGATAGAAAGTCAGTCACAATCAGAAAAAAATCAACCACACTAGCAAGCAACAGTTACAGAACACTCCTCCAACACTATCACAATACACATCCTCTTCAAGCACCCACAGAAGATAAAGATGGACCGTCTCTGGGTCAAACCTCAGCAGACTTAAAAGCACTGAAACCATACAGATTTCATTCTGTGATTACAACAGAATCAGCCAGAAATTGGTAATAAGAAGATAAAAGGAAATTTACAAATTTGGAAGCTAGCAGTACTTGTAAATAATCTATGGAATAATCTAAGAAATCAAATATTTATTAACTAAATGAAAATTATAATGTATCGCAAAATGTGTGGGACACAGCACATTAGCAAGGCAGTTCTGGGAAGGACTTCTAAATGCTTATTCAGAAAGAAAATAATGAAATAAATAATCTAAGTTTCCATTTCAAGAACTAAAAAAGAACAGTAAAACAAACCCAGAGCAAGAAGATAAAGCTACATCATAAAAGCAAGAGCAGTTACCAATATAACAAAAATCGGAAACGCAATAAAGAAAATCAGTGAAACAAGAGGTCGGTTCTGGGCTGGGGCGTGGCTCAGTGGCAGTGCACTTGCCTGGCATGCCAAGACCTGGAGTCCATCCACAGCACCACAGGAAAAATAAGTTGATTCTTTGAAAAGATGATCAAGTTGAAAACTTCTGACAGGACTAATAAAAAATAAAAAAGAGAGAGAGAGAGATGACACCAGTCACCAATATCAGGAATGAAATAGAATTGTCACATCAGACACTGCAGATGGCAAAAGAACAATAAGAAAAAGCTGTGAACACCTCTAACACAAAAGTCGTACAGTTTAGAAGATGGGCCAATTTCTCAAAAAGTATGAACTACCAAAACTCGTCCAATGTGAAACGGATACTTTAAGTAGCCCTGTGACTATTAAAGAAATGAAATTTATTCTTTATAAGCTCCACCAAAAGAAATGTGGAGATGCCGACTGTTTCATGGGAGCCTTTAGCCTGAGTTTAAGAAAGACCTATCAGTTTAAGAAAGATCCTATCAGTAATATATGAACCTTTCCAGAACACAGAAGACAGAGAACACTTCGTAATTCATTTCTTGAAACCAGCATTGCCTAGATTTTAAGTCCAGACCAAGACAACGCCGAAAGAATCCCAGACAGTATATCTAGTGAATACAGATACAGAAACACTTAAAATGTTTACAAGTAGAATTCATCAGTATATGAAAATATTAAGCTTCCTGACCAAGGGAGTCTTCCAGGATACATGGCTCATTCAGTATTTGCATGTCAGTCCACGTCATCTGCCATGCTAACAGGCTAAAGAAGGAAATTCATGTGTCTTAGTCACTTTGCTCGTCTCTGGGACAAAAATACATGACACCTAATACAACAACCTAAAGGACGAGAGGTTTATTTTGGCTCGCAGTTTCAATCCACAGTCAGCGGGCTCCAAGCAGGCTGGCATGGCAGAGGGGCCTGGCGGAGGGGAGCTGCTCACCTTACAGCAGCCAGGAAGCACAGAAGACAAGGCGAAGAGTCAAGAAGGGAGATAAATTTTCCAGGTCATGCCCCCAGTGACCCACCTCTTCTCACCAGAACCGACCTTGTAACAGCAAGCCAATTATAGCACCCCCAGGGTCCAGTCGCCTTTCAAAAGCCCCACCTTTGAACTCCTGAGGCTTTGGGGGACATCTATATATAAATCACAACATCACATGGTCATATAAGGAAGTAAGAAACACTTTGTAATGGTTTTTGTAAATCTCTTGTAAATCTTTCCCCCGTTAACTTTGGGTGTTGGGTACTTTGTTTTAGCAATGAGGAAAGTAACTAGGACACATTTTGACAAGATTCTGTATTCGTTCATGACAGAAATTCCTAGAAAATTAGGAATTTCCTCAATTCAATAAAGAACATTTACAAAAATATCTGCAGTTGGAGTAGAGTGAGGCAAGGTGGGTACAGGGAATAAGTAAAGCATGTTCTGTGCAGGTACAAATCCACCAAAATGAAAGCCATTCATCTGTATCATAACCAACGTGCACTAATGTAAAATGTGGAGGGTGCTGAATAGTAAAAAATACGTGCAGTAACATCATACTCAGTGGTGAAAAGCAAGACGCTTAGAACTGAGATCGGGGACGAGACAAGGACACGCTGTCACCATCTCGCTCACCACCCTGCTGGGTAATCTTGCAGCCTACAAAGCAAGAAGAAGACCTAAAAACTGCACTGTTCAGAAAGGGGAAAAAAGCGAAACCAACCCCATTTGCAGACAGTGTGATGGTTCCAGACAAAACTTCAAAAGGATCTAGATGCTGACTCAGAATGAGCCGGTGTGGGGCACAGAACAACATGCCCAAACCAATCGTGTTTCTGCACACTGACAATTATACACAGGATGAAAACTTAAAACATAATACAATTTACCATCACTCAAAAATACTTAGGTGTGTGTCTTAATAGTCTGTGTGTACATTTCATATGCAAAAACCCCACAGCACTGAAGAGAGAAATAAAAAACGATATTAATATAGAAAACGCAGTAAAATGAAGACGTCAAATCTCCCCAGATTGATCTATACCTCTGCTGTAATTCCTATCAAAGGCCCGAGAAGGCTTTTTTTTTTTTTTT